>WHYT01013167.1:45919-82614 GCA_009806455.1 Tetrax tetrax
AAAAAAAAAAAAAAAAAAAAGAAGAAGAAGAAGAAAAAAAGTTGTTGACATGAGAGGAAAAACCAGGTTTCCTGTTTGAACTCTGACAGGTACTGGAAGATATGAGTAACATCAAATCTTGGTCTGCTCTAAAGGCAGTCTGTGGTCAGGGGGTTCTCACATTTGTTTGTGTGGAACAGCTTTGAATTGTTTGCAGATACCGCGCAGAAGAAACTCAGAGATCCTTATCGGGGCGCAGGGCCTGTTATGAAATAGATGCGTTTGTGAACAGGTTGCAGAAGATCAAAACGGCTCCAGATGATAAGCCTCACATGCTGTAAAATGTGGTAGATGCTCCCGAGATACCTCTGAAAATATCACATGTCGCAGCGTTGTCGAGTACAGGCAGCAGCCACCTTTCTTTCCATTTCTCGCTGCATGGAAGGCGAAAGGAGTCCGGGGGATTTTTTTCCAGATAATTTTTTTTTTTTTTTTTTTTTTTTGTGTGTGTGCACATCTGTTTGACTCTTCAAAATAAAACTTTCCTTCGTTATGATTTTCACTAACAAACAATTGCAAAGGAAAAGAGATGCTGGAAAAAATGGCTTAAGACATCCCAGTTTCACCCCCGCTGCATGCCGCGCTCTCCCTTGTTGGTGACACCGCCGGGGCACGATGCCGATGCACCCGCTCACAAGCTCCTCCGAGCTGCAAAGCCCGACGCAGAAACCCGCAGCAAGGAGAGCCGGGAGGGATCCTGCGGGAGCCGTACGGGCTATTTTGCAGCGGAAAGGAAAGCGAATTGGTTTGGGTGGGAACGCTGCAGGCAGACCCCTTGGCAAGTTGAGAGGACCGGACCACAACACCCAGCCCAGGTCTAAGAGGTGCAGGTGAGAATTGTGTTGTTTGATAGAGTTCCCAAAGTGCTCTGCCACACTTCTCAACCAAAATTGCTGCTGAAACTCCGTTTCCCTCACAATGCAGGTGTTCTGCCAGTGAACAGCACATCTCAAAGATCAACCCCTACAAACTACTCTTTACTCATGGCTTTGGATAAAGTCTAGCCGGTTGACCAAACGCCTTCCAAGGAGCTCAGACGTCCACAGACCAGCAGCTCACCCTCCAGCCCAGGGCTCCAGGTGTGAAGTGAGGAGCTCAAAGCACCCTGTTCGGTCCCTTCCTTGTGACAAGCAGATCTCCAGCATCCACATCTGCTCTCACATGCTCTTCAAGCCTTCTCCTTGTGGCCACCCCTAATCCCACATTACAGTGCCTTTGTATACGCAAAACTAAGCCTCAATTTTTCTTACACTCTAATGCAAAACATCTTCGTCAGAAACTGTAATGAAAGGCCTCCCAGATCTCTGCAAACCCAAGTCCTAGCAGGGGATACAGCTAGTTCATAGCTCCACATTACAATTTAGTAAGTGAATAACTTAGAGCTGCTTCGGGTCATTCATCAAGGCAAAACCCTCCTCAAAACTGTCGATCTCAAATTCATGCCATCAGCTCTCTCATAGCCCAAACTGAGCCCACACAAGGAACCACAGAACAGTTTGGGTGGGAAGGGACCATTAAAGCCCACCCAGTCCAACCCCCCTGCAAGGAGCAGGGACATCTCCAACCGGATCAGGTTGCTCAGAGCCCCGGCCAACCTGGCCTGGAATGTTTCCAGGGATGGGGCATCCACAGCTCCTCTGGGCAACCTGGGACAGTGTCCCACCACCCTCAGCATAAATTTTTTTTTCCTGATATCTAATCTGGATCTACCTCCCTCTGTTTTAACAGATCTGTTACTGTTTGAGTCTGCCTGTTCTCATGGATTTATTTTTTTATTTTGATTTTTCCAGCTGACATGTGTGAGCCTCTTCTACCGCAGTGAATGCTCACAGAATGCAAGCGTTCATTTTGCAGGTGGTAATACACATGGCAGTAAACTGAAAATTAAAACCATTCAATCAAGGAGCAGAACAATTCCCTACAACAGGGCTAGCCAGTTACAGCTAAATAACAGCTGGGATTTCACATCTGGGCTACTCATAAATTCACTTCCCTTGCAAAAGCCTTTCTTAGCCACTTGTAGTAAGTTTGAAGCAGAAGAAAAATGCTGCAGGTTCCTTAGGCAGCTGATGCCCGGCTCAACCCCTCAGAGCACGTGGCTGGAGGAACTGAAATTCTAAATAATTACCCCCTTAAAATACTGCTCTTCGTTTCTGAGCTAGAACCCTTTCAGATAAATTCACTATTTTCTATATTAATTTTTTGTAAATTTGATGAAGGTTTTCTCTTTTGGTTTGGGTGGGTTTTGTTTAGTTGTTTTTGGTTTGTTTTTTTTTCCCCATCCCAAGACTGGATGGGTTTTCCCAGCTGGATTTTAACCAGTGCAGCTGAAAAATGCAATCTGTTCCCAATGGTCTGATACCAAAATTCCCCTGAAATCACAGGGACATAAGTGAGCGGTTAACTTAATATCCGTGCTTAAGAGCTTTCCTGAATCAGGGCTGTAAGTCACAAGGGAAAGCCAGAGGAATTCTCCCGTCACCAAAATCATTGCCCAGTCATTTATTTGAGGATACCAGGATTAAGCCAATAATTTTTTTTTGGTCATAATTCATACCAATGTCATTAGAAATGGACTTACAGAATTTAAAAGTGTACAAGATAAAACCTAACAGTATCAAGAATAAGAAAACCCAGTAGACTCATAACTAGAAATAATATTGAATTAATTCAGTATTTCATGACACAGCAGTGAAAGGAATTTTAACAAATGGGAACACTGGTCGTTCATATACGGCACTGCAGCATCACGAATTTCCAAGAGTGAAGGTGTTTTCAGTGTTTTAACCAAATACTAATTTATGGCCAGTTTTTTAATAACTTTCAAAGTGAAACTGCTTAAAATAACCCACTACAGACCTTCGTTCCTTTAAGCCTCCCAGGACTGATGTGAATTACTACCTTCAAAGTGCTGTCCCCCCTAAATCAAATTCAAGCAAGAGATAAGAAAGCCAAAGTATTTCAATTATTATTTCTGTTCATTATACTCATTTGGTACAATTTCATTAAGGAATTTTCACTTTTTATTTAACTCTTCATGCTTAAGTGCTGCTATCAAATGTTTTGATTTTTCTTTGAATAAAATAATTACAAGGAGCAGTCCTCTTAAAGTTATTTAATTTTTTTCTTTTCAACTTCTCCTTTTAGTTTGGATTTTGAGACCCTTCGGAAGATGCAACAGGGCTCTGGGTGCTCTGAGCAAAAGCTGCATTTATTTTATCCAGACTTTCCTGGTAACAAACACGCGATCCAGCCCCACTGTACCACTCTGAAATTTCAGCCATTCCAGCTACACAGCTCCAGTTCTGAATTAACATTTATCAGCAATATTATCAGATTTTATGGCATCAAATAGGGCACATGGAGCCTGAGATTCAAAATAGTGAGTTGTCTTATTAAAAAATAAAAGCATATTTAACAAAGCAACTGATTTTCAAAGTGTCTAAATCTTTTTGTCTTTTTCTCTTTTTTTTTTTTTTATTCTATACTTTCAGAATATCTAACCACAAGCATTTGAGCAAACTAGAGAAAAGAAACTGTTGGTAGTTTTCTGTACGTTTTAAAAGGCAGCAGGATATACGCACCGTTTTATGTTTCTATCTATAGAGAGCTGCAGGCAAACGTACAGTGGAACAAAGATAGACATCTAAGATATATTTGTACCTGCCGTTCGTGTGCCTGCATGGAGATAGATTCTTAATTAGATAAGTAAACAATGGAAAGTTTTAAAAATTCGTAGTTTGAGTGTGCTGAGCTCTGTATTTCTCCCTCTTGCTTCTTCACTCATACATTTTTACGGGCTTGCCATGGGTTACAGCAGCTCACAACGCATCCAGTGCGTGTTGTACAGCAGCTGTGGGCTTCTGGACCTGGCTTTGACCCGCGCTGAAGCACAACCAAACAGAGAAAAATGAAATAATGACCTTTGATTCACATCCTTCTTTGGCATTTAGCACATGATGTTTTTTGGGGTTTTTTTTAGCAGAAAAATAATTTCTGAACTACCAAGCGAGGCAATTGCAACGTGGAAGATCTTAAGCAGAACTGAAGCAGCAAGCTAAAATTTGAGAAATATGAGTTTATAACTGGTGTAACGGCCAGGGTCCTGGTCCTGGATGGGGCCTCCCCGAGCAGCCCTGCTCTCCGCTCCCCCTGCTCACTGCTGTCAGGTCAATGTTCCGCACAATCAGGATCACTCTCCAGTTAATTGTAGATGGAAAGAGTCAAACATTCAAACTGAAGAAAACAGATACCTACCAACTTACAACCCAAATACATCAAGGTCTAGTTTTTTTTTTTTTCCTCTCTCCCTGTCTTTTATGACGATGCTGCTGCTGCGATCTTGCCCAGGCTCATTGCCAGCTACCAGCAATGGCCGTTGCTGCTGCAGGATGCTTTGATACAGGACTCAGCTTACACACCCTGAAACCAACGCCCGCAGTTGGGTGAAGCGTCCTTACCTGTAGTTGGCTAGAGGTTGTCCCTCATGGGTAGGTGCTCCATCCCTGGAAGCATTCCAGGCCAGGCGGGGCTTTGAGCAACCTGATCCGGTTGGAGATGTCCCTGCTCCTTGCAGGGGGGTTGGACTGGGTGGTCTTTAACGGTCCCTTCCCACCCCAACCATTCTGTGATTCTGTGATTCACAGCCTTTACATTTCACCTCTTGTCCTCACAGATCTGGGACCCTGTCCCTGACTGCCTAGAGGACAGGCGGGTTTCTACTGAACCCCAGAGCTCAGGTTAAGCCTGCAGTGAAGATGCTCCTCTAACACACCTCATATCTTGGTTTATTAAAAAAACTAAGCACCTATTTTGGGGAAAAAACACTACATCATCAGCTAGCAGGAATCAGCACAGCTCTGGTGAGTTCAGCAGGACTATCAAAACTCACACAAGGTCCAGTCTCAGACCACAGACCTTCAGAAGCCCGTGAGATCCATGTACTCGTTTTCCAGCAGTGCTGGAAGAGCCGTTCAAATGTCCGCAGAAATCAACCACTCCTAGCAAACTGCAAAGCAATTTGCTTATTTTCATTAAGCTTTCTTTTCCCCTATACTGGCAAGGCTTTAAGGAAGCAAAGATATAAAACAGAAATATTCAGGAGAACATTCATTAATTTGTAATAGCTACAATATTGTGTGTTTCAAACCCCATCTCTCTGGGAATCACGTTTAATATTCATCCCGATACTTAGGCAATTCCAAAGAGGATATATATTTCTTTGCAACCAAACTTTAAAATTTAATGAAGTGAAATAAATAAATCAAATAAAATCCAGATGACAACTCTGACTAACTTTGCTTTCTTAAAGAATTCTGATGGCTTCAAGTGCCATCTCCTTCCTTCATGCTCGATAGAGTCCAGTTTTACCTCTAGCTGATGGTTTCTCAGTCTTTGTAACAAATGATTTAAAAGTACAACTTTGATAACAAAATTTGTCTGCATAACCAAAATGGGAACCAGACATCAATTAACAGGCTAAAGACTTTTTCCAAATTTATCGCTCCATTCTCCAGTAAATTCCCCCAGGCGCCCAGGTAGAGGAAGGGCAGTGAGCCCGGAGGGGGAAAAAAAAAAAAAAAAAATTAAAAAGAAATCATCTGGTCTGATATGATTACTCTGGCACAGAGAGTTTATAACCTACTTCCCAAAGCCTTCCTGGAGGTTTGAAGCAGCTTGAAACCTCAGCAATTCTTGGACATTTAAAATTGCCTCCGATTGTAGGATAAAATCCAGCATGGAGCTAAGTGCACGAGTGAATAGGTCAGATCCTTTAATACAACTTATTATTGTGTTTCATCTTATGTAAAATACAGATTTTGAATGTTCACTAGAAGTGAAAGTTGGCCCTCAGAGGAGGCCAGCTCAGTAGGTCCTGTTTGTTTCTCTCTTCAGACTTCACATGAGCTATAAAAGCTGCACAGATTTTGTGGCAATCCCTCCCTTTGTTTTATTCTAGGCTGGTGGAATAATATAAAGCAAAACCGAGAAAAATGAGGCAAAAAAGGATTAATAAAGAAATCCTAGCTCTTACAAGCAAAAGGTTACTCCGAGGTTGCAACTGTCACTTTTCAGTTGAGGGGTTTCTCATTCCTAGCAAATGTTTCTGAGATTTTCACTTTCAGGGTCTATGTTGTGTAAATATTTCCATTTTGGCCACAATAGAGGCCGTTCATAACCCCTTAATGTATTCCTGGGGCTCCTATTGATGCCATTTCAAGATTCTCTATTGTAACATATTTCTTGCTAATTTTATCCGTATCGGCTTTATCCAGCCTATTGTGTGGCTGGTGAACTCAAAAGCACCACATGAAATCCAACGCTGGGAAGTCACCGGGGAGTTTCACCTCCAGATTTCAACACTAACTTCTCGGTAGCTGAAAATGCAGGCTAAATGCAATAATTCTGTCCTGCAATACAGTAAAAGTACGTAAGGGGTTTTAAGTACTGTTATTTTTAGCCAGTACAGAACTTCTGCTTCCCCAAACTAAAAGAAAGGCAGAAATGAATGAGAATCATCTTCAAAGGGTGGACATCTACAGTCCTCCAAGCGTGTTTGCTCTAAGTGCTTTTTGAGAGTCAGGACGACTCCAGTTTTTGGTTAAAATCACATCAGCTTCACGCACCAGGGCAGTACAACGTGACTTTTCTAGCTTTCTGGCTACGATCCAGCTCCCAGCCACGCTTCTTGCTTGGGTCACCTGGACTTTCTGCTGCCAATCCTGGTTGTGCCTTGGCCTTGACCACTGGACAAAGCACCCAAACCCAACTCATGCCTTACCCATCCGTTGCTACCTATAGCACAGGGTTTCCCAGACAGGATTGTGCAAATGCCTATGTGCATTGTAAAAAAAAAAAAAAAAAAAAAAACCTACTCTGAATGCAAACTTTCCTAAACCCTTTGATGACAGCAATAGAAAGTGGGACTGCAAGCGCTGATGCGATGCCGCTTACTTGCATTTCTCATTATTTTAACAAGCAGTCTACAGGCTCTAGAAACCAAACAGCAGCCAGGGACTAATTCTCCTCTGATTGCTACCCTGCTGCTGATAAAACATTACAGCAGAGACAGATTCTGCCTTCAGCCTTTTATAGAAACACACGTACGCATGCAGGCCCAGAAAAGGCACCGGCAGCACCACTTTTAATGAAAATAAGCAGGAGAGAACGGGAGGCAGAGTATTTATCTCTTTGAGGAAGATGCTGCACCAAAGCAGCAATGTCACAGCACCTTTATAAAATGCACAAGTAAAAGAGGAGGACAAGACAGAAGTTGCATGATGTTGGGTCCCAAAGACACAGGGAGCCCACAGCTCCATCATCCCCGCTGCCGACAGAGCCCCAGCTCCTGCAGTGAGGAGAGCCAGGCAGTTCCCCCTGCGGCACCGACGTGCTCACTACCGAGACAGGAGAAAGTAAATTTTCAAAACAGAAACCCTGAAACGTGGGAAGGCTGGCACACACCACCTGGAGTTTCAGAAAGCTAGCAGTTTGTTTGGTTTATTTTTTCTAAGTTTGTTGTATTTCTGTTTTGGTTTTGTTCTGTTCCACCTCCTCGCTCTCTTTCGGGTCCTGTGTTATCTTTATTACTTAACTGGAAAGGGCTTTTTCTAAACATTTCTAAGTAGCCTTTGGAAGGATATCTTTCCACAGCCCTCAAAAGTTTCTGCAGAAATCTATTTTCCTCTATCTTCACAATCTTTTTGCTTCAACAGTATATTTTTTCTTTCTCTGCTCTGCTTTTCTAACAGCCCTCATGGCCATGAGCTACCAGTCAGAGAGTTTCCATTGACTTCACTGCGCTTTGGTTCACACTTTACAGAAGTTTTCTGCCCCTTCTCATCTTCAGATCCCTTTACCGCAATGCTTCCTACCCACACAGAAGCTAGTTCGTACGAGCTGGAAATCTCATGAGACTGTGGCTCTCAGGTTGTTTCCAGTTCCCAAAGAAGGCAATGTTTTTGCCCTCAGAGGGTTTCACTAACTCCCGTTCTGAACTGGCTACAAACATAATTTTTCAGGCATAAAAAAGCCTCATATTTGGTCAGATTTAAATAAAACATATAGATGTACTCAGCGACTTTTAGCCCAATTTCAGAAAGTTTTGGTGATTCTTCAGCATGGGTGCTAAAGTGGCTACTGGTTCCCAGGTACCTGGGTATCCAGCCATACCCAGAGGGTCATCAACAACTCATTACCAAGTCTGATTTGTCAAAGATCTGCAGGAAACTGTCTTGGAACCAATTCCGTTCAATGTTTTCCCTAAAATCAGGGATGATAAAACAGAAAGGGCACATTTAGATTCGCAGATGATGTGACTACGGAAGCCATTCCAAACGCATCAGAGAACAAGACTGAAGTTCAATGTGATCTTCACAACAGAAATAAAAATGGATTAAGTTCAATGTGGACAAGTACCATAAATGAAAGGATACACATAATACGTACCTGCTCATCAGCAAGAGAATGATACAATCACAATCATAAAAGGCATCAAAAAAATAAAATAGTTTATTGGGCACATCCACAGATGATACAATGAGGAGGACAGGCAACCTTTGGCAAGAAAGACTTAGTTCAGACTTCAAGAAAACCCTCTAGTGAGAAAGAAGCACTGGAATAGGCTGATTGGAGAAGCTGTAGAGCTCCCATCATGGGAAGTCTTTAAGAACAAATTAAAAAGTTTTTCAAAGGTAGTTTTTCCTGTAGTGGTTCAGGGGATGGGTCAGAAAACTTGAGAAGTCCTTTCCTTGCTTATTAAACAGCTAGGTATGGTTAGGTCCTGCGGGAAGATCAAAGCAAACATTTAACCAAGCACTTAACCAACCAATGCAACTGCAGATTCATGGATGTTGTAATGATACACTTTTCTGGGTTTTTAAACCCTCAACAACAGTTAGTGGCCAACCTTGCCCAGAAGGTCCACAGAGATGATGCAATTCCATTCTGCTGACAGAGATTTATGGTGGGAACAGGGAAGAGTCCACCTTGATTGCTTTGCACTTCCAGACCCACAGACTTCTCCAGGAACTGGCTTGGCTTGAGCGAGAAGAATGGAGCTCCAGTGACAAAGCACTTTTCCACAGAAGGATCTCCATGGCACGCTTGGGCTCGCATTTTCTTTCTTAGTCTAACAACAGTTATCTTAGGCTTTCTTGTCTAAAAACAACAACAAAAAAGCATTGACAGACCTCTCCGATCTTATGTCATCCTGTTTCCACTCCCACCCACCATCTGGCTGTCCTGTACCCTCTGCCACCACCTTCAGAGCTCCTCCATCAATATAACGTCTGAGCACTGACAAGAACATTAAGATTTTGTCCATTACAGAGAGGTCATTTCTGAGACCAGCCTTTCCAAGCACTAAGAGAAAAGAGAAGAAGTTAAGTAGCAAAAAGATGGGTTACAATAACTGCCAAAAAGGCAGCAGAATTGCATGTTCTTTGAGCAAAGCAAGTGCTGCCCCAGAAGCTCCTGCCTTCCACCCATGTCCTTCCCTCATTCTTCTCAGCATTGGTCAAGGTAAACAGCCGACAGAACATCCTGCACTTCATCCAGGAGCAAGGCATTGTAGTCATAAACCCTGGGCCAAATCCTCACGTTATGCCAACGATTTATCCCAAAGGAGTCTGGCCACCCGTTTCAGTCACGGTCTGGCTTATTGTTCACACGCGCCGTGTGCATGGAGTTCACTCAAGTTTTGCACCCTTAACTAGGTTGGTATTTACTGACACAATTATTTCATGTAGCCTTATTGTTTAAGCCTTTTGTTTTGTTCTTGTAAAGATTAACTTTTTCGAAAGATGTTCAGCCGGCAAAACGTTTGAAACACAATTCTCTGGTGGTCTATTTTCAGAAATGAAATAGTTGGTGGTCACCAGATTTCACTAGTAGCACTTAGTGGTTTTAAAAGTTGTTTTCTGTTCTACATATTAACATAATTTGTTTACTATAAAAAGAATCCTAAACATATATTTCTTCAATCTTCCTTGTCCATAACCTGAATTTTATACCAAAGAGACTACGGCAAAGTCGAGTCTCAAAATGTTCTTACCCAAAACCAACTTCATTGCAGACTCTAAGTGCTTATTTTCCAGATAAGCGTAAAAGCCCTTCAAACAACACAGGCACACACACCACACCCCATCGCAAATGCATCGCATGCCGTTCCTGTCGTAAGGAATACTGTGAGTGCAAGAATCCCAGCACGCGGGAGGCAGTCACATTGAAAGCACAGACTCTGGTCTTCTGCTCTCGGCAGACAACATTGACGGAGAATAAAGAGCGATTTTAAAAGCAGGTTATATGACTTATAGCTCCCGCCTGCAAAAGAGCCAGGCAAGCAAAGATCTCGGACACCGGAGGAATCTTCAGAAAGAGATTTTTTAAGTAATCAGGAAAAACTGGTGGCTTCCATCATCAGTCATGCTTGCCAGTGATATTTTATTCTGGGTAAATATTTAACCACAAGTAGCATTTGACGCGCTATACTCTCGTTTGCAGAGTATGTGATTACTTGGTGGGATGGGATATTCTCTGGTTGTGAAAGCTTCCTTAGCTGAGAGTGGGGTCTGCACACAAAACACGAGCTTCATGGGTTGCGCCTACGTGGGCCGGGAAGAGCGTAACACCAGCAAGGCAGCATGAGCAGCTCAGAAATCATCCTAAAATAATATCGATAAATGGGAAAGCAGTTCAGAGCGGGGCTATCAAACTACCGCAGCACCTGAGGGAACGGATGGGAGAGGGAAGATTAGAGGAATTGCATATGGATGTCTGACTGAAGGAAACAGTCCGGGGACAGCTGAGAGGTATCAGCTTTACAGAGGGGAGGGAAGCGGTCAGGATGGGACTGGATGGATAACTGGGAGCAATTACAGGAAATTGAATAAAAAGAATTTAGGGTCAATATGAGAAAAGAAAATTAAAGATGTAAATTAGAATATGAAATAGTTTGGGGGCAAAAGGGTCATTCGTAGAAGCTCCTTCACTGAAGAATTCAAAAACAAGCCCGATAAAGCCCTAATAAATATTCAGCAAGAAGAACCACCCTTTGTGAAGTAGGGAAATGGGGTAGGTGACCCACTAATGCTTTGCCAGCTCTGAGATCCAATGCTCTACGTATATCTGACCACACCCTGGGATATGATGCAGTGAAGTCTAACACTCTTGCTTTTAGGGGAGCCTGTTCTCAATATCCCTGCTTCCACCTGGCCGGTGTTTGATGCAGCTCCACAGACTGGAGCCTCTGTTGTGCTCCGGGACACTTGACTGCTACTACTAGCAAGAGCAGGAGCCAAGCACAGGCAGCGTTACTCTGAATAGCAACCACAGAGCAGAGCGCGCTGCCAGACGCTGCCCTCTCTCCAGAAGGGCAAAGCTCTGGAGCAACGCGTGCCACCGGGTTATTCCCCTTTCTCCAGAGGTTACATCTACGACACAAACAACACAATGCTCTCGCCCTGACATTTGTTTCAATAAACACCGAGAGTGCTTCCAAAAGCCTGTTGCAAAGTGATGAAAACTAATCAAGCCACTGAACTATTATATAAACAATGTTCCAGGCTTTCATTATTATGCTTACTACTGGACAACAACAAGGGGCTTCCACAACTGCAAAGTCTTCTTTGCGACCCCAGAGGCTTCTGGCTCAGTCTCTGCTAACACCGGAACTCGTCCAGCTCTGACTGAACTGCGAGACACTGTGGGGTTAAAACCAAGCACTGCACCAAGATTAAACACATCTGTTATGAAACCCTTCTGTTTTGCATATATGATTCAAAAAAAAAAGAGGCTGAGCAGGATAATTGTTTTGCCCAGGTTATTATCCAGAGTTTTCTTTACTTTTTTTTTTTTTTTTATTACTCCTCAGAATAATGGTTAAGGTAAACAATGCAATTCTCGCACAGTTAGGAGTTAAGTGGAATGCTCTAGCCTGAACAGCCATTCCCAAATATCGCGTTCTATTACCAGAAGTCATCCTTGCATTAGAAAATTAATCTTATATTTCAAGGAGCTAAAGCAGACAGCGCGCGTATGCGAAATATTGAAAAACCCGCTGGAAATTAAGTCCCGAATAGCAGAGGCGATGTCAAAGTCCAAACTGGGTTTGTTCAAGAGCAGAATTCTTTGAGGGCATCGGCAGAGAGAAACGCGGATTTGCGCTTTGCCCGTTCACGGCGGGGAGCGGCGCAGCTCCCGCACCCCACCGGGACGGGGAAAGAAGCTCCCCGCCGCCGGCCGCCAGAGGGCGCCGCAGTGCCCCCGCCGCCGCCGCCGCGCAGCCTCCGCCCCCGCGCTGCGCTCCCCCCGCCCGGCTCAGCGGCTCCGCAGGCAGCGGACCCGCCCCGCGTAAGGCAAAGGCAGCGGCGGCAGCGCCCACGGAGGAGAGCGGCCGTGGAGCCGCTGAAAAAGCGATCAGCGAGCCACCCCTGCCAGCGCGGGCTGCGTCACGCGTGGCGGTCCCAGCCTGGTCTTTCACAGGCTGCCAGGGTGGCGCAAGCGGTCGAATCGGGTTTCTGCAGCCAAGCGGAATCACTTTTTGGCCCTTAAATGGCTGTATTTTGAGATGAAGGCATGGGGGGGGGGTTCAAGGCAAGCAGGGTGGAAAATATGTGGCAGGACATTCAGATGAACTTGAGCAGTTTTGGTCCCAGGTGATGCGAACAACATAAAAAGCTTGAAAGTTATGGTCAAACAAAGAATGAGATCCGTAAAAATCAGAGTAAAGCGGGCTTTAAAGCCCAACACCCAAAACAGTAATGCTCAAAATTCCCATCCATTTGCAGGTGACTAAATCAACACCTCTGTCCAGGCCAAAGCATCTCAGAATCCAGCTCAGATTCGAGACCTCGAGAGCCACATGACACAATAATTGTTGTTTTTCCTGAAAGGCTTGTTCCTGGAGAGTTGTTGGAATATACCTACCTACCTATACCTACCTATCAGCATTCCCATCTTTTCAGAAGAATCCAGAGGTCAGGCCCTGGGTTCAGGATGCTGGGAGCATGGGGCCAATACCTCTCAACTCCTGGCTACCAAACTGCACGCTGCTCTGATGGGCAACATGAATCCTGCTCTTGATGGTTTTCCCTTACCTAGTATGGACCATTTCCAGACTGATTGGACTGGAGAAAGGGAAGAGGGCTGTGTAGCTCTGGAATAAGATGCTTATTCCTGTTTATTAATCCTGGAGCTTTAAAGAAAAAGCATTCCTGCCAACAGAGAAGAGCTGCACAGTGATTTAACCTCTGAACTGAAGGGCTCCAACATCCTCTCCAGTGTTCAGGAAAAATTGCCGTTTTGCAAAAAGCCCAATCCATCACAAGTGTTGCTGGAGAGGTCCTACAAGTTTCAGTCCTTTCACACAGACAGGCAGAACTTTGCCTACTCGGCAAATCCTGCCGAGGCAGAGGTGTTAAATAAGCACCTTAAACCCCGGTGTCGCAATATTCCCTGTCCTTGCTCAATTGTCACCTGACCCGAGAGACTTCTGGAGCCTGCCGATGCCTTTCTTGGCAGATTTAGCTTGCCCCAGAACTTGAATGACACAAGAAGCTGTCCTGCATTTCTCTTGAGAGGCCCAAACCGTGTTTTGTTCAGGGTAATTAGTTGAGTAGCCAGAAGGGACAAGATAGATAACTGGGAATGCCACAGTCGAAGCTGAGAGTGACCACCAGTCAGCATTGCAGCCTCTCCACAGAAAACACATTGTTTTCTGCTATGTGGACAAACAGGTTGGACTAATTACCACATATAATCATTATTTATGCTCTACAGACATCAGAGTTTTGTCTTTAAATTACTTTATAGAGGGGGGAAAAAAAAAAAAAATCACAAAGCTGAATAATCCCTTTAATTATACGCTTAAAAACCCTGAATGGAAGAAATTAGGAGACACAAAGGAACAAACATAAACTAATTATTCCTTGTTTTGCAGCTAACGTATTTCTATGGTAACCACTATGGTCTTCGAAGAAATTAATTTTTTTTTTTAAATCAGTTCATCAGGAAAGTCACCCAGTAAAGCCACAAAACAAAAATCTTTCAAATAAGTCTGGAGATGAAGGAGAAAAGCATGCATTTTCCCAGCTGTTGATCATTACAGCTATGAAACTGCGTTTTTATTAAAACCACCAAGCAGATTCTCTCTTCTGTGCTGTGTGGGGAGCTTGGTGGGTATGTGCATGGGCACACATGCATGTCTGTGTGTTGAAAAAAGGAGAGAGATGGCTTTCTTCTGTCTACCATGGTTCAATATGGCAAGGTGAACAGAAGACAAGGATGTGTGTTTTGTAGTAGTTGCACTTTCTGCGCACACACTTTTTTTTTTGTGATTAAAAGCTTCCAACCTAATTCTTACACAACCTCAGCTTTCCTGTGCGACTTCAAGTCGATTGTTAAGTTCTGATTTAAATGTCAGGTAGGTACCATTTTGTTAGGTCAACAATACATGGTCTTTACTGACTACTACATCACTTTCCAAGTTTATGCATTTTTTGAAATGTAGCAAATTAATCAAAACCATGCACTAAAAACCAAAACCAGCCTGTCACCAGCTTTACATTATTAAACTTCAGCTCAGGGGGTGCATTGCCAGAGGAATAATTCAAGCAGAAAGGCCCATGAAGCATGCAGATTCTGGCTCTGTGGGAGGTTCACTTCTCCACGCTGCACAGAGCTCGTTAGCCAAAAAGACAGTTCATGCAAACCTGCCTTACTCTTCACTTGACCACACCACCAAAACCAATGGTTTCCCCTATCGCATCTGTGGCCGTGCTGGCTGCTGCAGATAAAGCAGTTAACTGAACAGGTTCATATGAAGGGATCCTCAGGTTTCAGTTAAGAGGGAAGTCCCTGCAGTTGAAGCGAAGGAGCAGGGTTCAAACTTTTTTTACAGAATTCAGAGGTTTTTTTCCCTCCCTTTGGGCTCTGCATGCACTTTTTACCATCGCACACTCAGATGTCTACCTTCCTTCATTGCCGCAATCAAAACAGGAGCTTCCCTGCAGAAAACTGTAAATTGAACGTTCTACACAATCTGTCTCTTTGTGCCAGGACGAGTTGTCACAAACAGAAGAAATGCCAAGAAACTTCGGTGTCGGCGGGAGCGAAAGGCTGCCCAGCCCCCCGTGCAGCTCCCTGCTGTACGGCTTTCCACCTAACAGCTGTCTTCAGGTTTACCATTCCTCGTGGATGGTTTCTGCCACAGCTCTGTAAGGACATAAAGACATGTCACACATCCCAGGCACAGTCCAGCAAGAAATTCATTCCTGCCTTTGGTTAACATAAGATTATTAATGTTCTTAATAATAGCAATAACAGCTCCTATTAAGACATCCTGCTGGCTTTGGAGAACAGGTTTCTATTTTACTCAGGTTCTAATTTTAGAAGCTTCTGGGGACTATGTAAACATGTGAGCCATAGAGATTATTTGCTGAAAGCGTGGGGTGGGTGATCAGATCCGAATATCCTGCTGTACTGCAGTCACTGCCTGACTTTCACAGACCTGCAGAGGACTATCACGGGTCTGGCTGGGCTGCTGCTGAAAAGAACTTTTCCACCAGCTTCACTGGGAGACAGCAAATGTGGGATAGACAGGTGTACTGAGAGCATCAAACACCTGTCAGGGCTGGGGAAAGGCCGCGAGGATTTGTGTGCAGCCCTGTCTGGCACCTCACCGCAGCAGGGGGAACTCGCTCCCGTTTGGTGCGGGGCTCCTCAGCTCTGTGCCGTGCTACTTACAGCCCCGTTCTGCATCTGCTCTGCCAAATCTTCGTGCCCACTGCTAGGTTTAGAGAAAACTGGTGTGGTGAATGCTCATTTTGCATTTGTAGTAACAGGTTTTTTCAAAAGATAAAGCAGCTTTCGCACACTGAAATATCTCTCTAAAGTCAAGCCCGTTCATTTCCCATTTTTCTTTTTCACTAATCCAACAAAAATATCAAAAACTACACGACAATTGACATCACACTTCTAACAGATAAAAGGGCTGAAAAAGCTTCATGAGATTTTTTTTTTTTTTTGGCTCTGGATTCTACAAAGCACTTAAGCAGCAGCTTAATTTACTGCAGGTAAGTAGTATGTGGCTCCAGTGGGACTATGTATTTGATTAGAGAATAAATGTCACTGTCTCTATAGATCGATGCCGTAATTTATTCCTCCTTGAGTATCAGATGGATCCTTATAGTCTCTTTGATAAAGTCATGCAGTGCAAAACATGAAGTGATCCAACCTATGAAACCACACACTACTGGAAATCTATACTCAGATACATGTTAATATCAATATTCAAATATTTTTTCTGCTATATTTCCTCTTTAAATAAAGCTTATGCTTTTTGCAGAAGTTTATATAGGGAGAGCTTTAAAGCAACTGTTCATCTTTTCTAACTGCTCATCTAGTTTCTTGACAAATTCCATACAAAAAAAAACCCTACAACCTAAACCCACTGATCAGGTCAAATCCCTTCCACAGGGACAAGTTTTCAAGACCCTGGAAAAATAACTGAAGGTATTTAGAAGAACACAATAATTTTGTAGATCAGCTATAGGGCATAAAATCAGATCTGGGAGTCGCTTTTGTTGCTAGCTGGTGCTTTGGATGTGTTTCTTTTTCTGTACTTCGGGGGTCTTCATTGACTAGACTGAAAGTTAGCGCGTCCATCAGAGGTATGATTTAATGGCCTTCACGGCAAACAGTGACCCTCCAGGAAGAAGGAATGAGCGTGTGTTGTTCGCTGAAGGCGAAGGCATGTTTTGCACACATGATGTCACTCTTGCAACTCAGGAAGAACTAATTGCTCGGCTTGTTGTAAAGTCTCATACTCGTTGGGTTCAGTTGCAAATTATAGTCGTCTGGAGAGCTACGGTATGTCATCAGCACACAGCAATGTTGTCTGAAGCGTAATTAATATCTGTCTTTCTTTTCAAGTTCCTTATTTACCCTCTTTCCCCCATGACAAATATGTTAATGGCCTCTCCAAAACCCACAAGTTGTCATTTTCAAAGAGCCCCCGTCTTTCTGCCTTAAGCTGAACACTTTAGACTAAATCAGGGTGAGGCTGTTCTTGCCCCCATTAAAGCTATTGAGGGTTTTGTCAGGGACTTCAGTGTAAGCAAACTCTCACAGGCTGTAATGGGAGTGGGACCACAGACCTATTTTGCTTTGCACCTTCAGCCACAGGAAGAAAAAAAAAAACCAACACAACACACCAAACAAACAATAGGCAGAGATTGCCTTAATTTTGCAGGATTTTGGGTTGAATCAGGTGCCCAGAGCAACATGAGGATCATCAAACCATCCAGTCTTACGGGTTGCAGAGTTTCTGTTGGATTACAGGGTCTTAAGAGGTTCCTTGTTTTAATTTTGAGAATGGATTTTATGTCTCCGAGTTCATTTTCAGCAATATTATCTGCTTACCTGATTCTCTTTTCAGTATTTATCTGCAAAGGGTAAAATACTGCCCAGAGTTTAATACAGTTGCATGTGAATAAACACACAGATGTTTATCAGCCACAGCAATAGCTGTACTGGTAGCCCAGATCATTACTGGGGAACATTTTGATACCAGCTTGTGAACTACTGCTCACACTCATACAAGGACTTGGATAATTCTGAATGCGTGCTCCTTTTTGTGTGTGCCTTTACAAATGAGTCAGGTTTACAAATAATAAATGCATTTACACTAAAACCAAATATAGGATCTCCTATATTTAATTACCCACATCTGTATTCTACTTTTCCTTTTTTATTAAAAAAAAATCCCCCAATTAAATCATCTGCCACGCGGCAGAAACCTCCGTACAACAACAAAAAAAGTACTATTTCCACTACTACATAGCTGCTAGTTTCAGATGTGATTAAAGCATTTCACTTTCCAAGTTTTAAACACATGGCAAGTCCCCATGCTGTATTTATCAAGTTTTCACATGTTTCTATCCTTCCACAACTAGCAAGGTAGATCTTCTTGAATTCTTACTGTATTACTAATGTGAATGTACTTGCAGATAAGAAACTACAAGATGTTATAGATTTCTTCTTCTTTTGTGCCTAGCACTGTAAAATAGAGGTTCAGACACTGATTTTTTTTTTTTTCCCCCCTCTCTAAAACACTTGGCCATATTCTGATTTCAGCCTCAGCTGATACTCGGTGCACCCTTCTATCAACCTAGAAAGCCTTGCAGACCCTCTTAGGACCATGACTGCAAGCAGACACTCGTATCTCATTCCAGCTCTGCCTCAGTAGCATTACAGCCGCATCAGCAGCGGTGCATCTGAGGGTGAACACCGCACCCGAGGGGCACCGCACGGTCTCAGCGAAATAGGGAAAAATTTTACCATGGCTGGAGCACCTTTCTCCAAGCACCTTTTCCCCCAGTCAGGAGCATTATACCATCCTATGAGGTTTCCAATGAGAGCACTGGGGCCAGTCTTCCAACTGGGATTTGCAAACCCAGGCTGTCTTGCACGTGTAAAACACGCAGAGCCCACACCTACCCCTTCACTAAAAGCTGTGATACAGACTCTGTCCTCCTGACCAGAGGAGGAAGGAAGCCCATGGTCTGCGAGCACTAACCTACAGTATTCTACAAACCATCTGCCATTTACATTTTTTTAAAGGTTTTTATGTTACATAGGTGGAGCAGCATAAAGGGAATGACGGGAAAAATCCATTCTAGCAGGATTTCTTTTTTCAGTTCCTTATATTGATTCTCATTCCACCACGGTTTAGGTGTGTTTCTTCAGCGTTATGTTAAAACCCTCCTACATTCATCATTTAATAAAGATAACTCCTCTGCACCAAAAAGCATTTATTAGTTTCTAAAGTCTGACAGACTTCGTAGCAAGCCCAGTGCATTTTAATGATCTTCTAACAATAAAGGGACAGCTCTTGGACTAGGGGCTATGATTCAGGATTTTTGGGTTCTGGTCTTCGTTTTGCAATACCATTACTGCCTAGCTACCTTTGACACCTCTGTGCCTCAGCTTGCCTGGTTCCTAAATGAGCCCAGCAACACCTCTGTCACATGGTGTTAAAAGGTTTAGTTAATTGCTGCTCATAAATCATATTGAGAGCCTCGAAACAGAGAAATATATATACATGCAAAGTAGTTTTGATGTTGTAATGGAATTGCATTGCTGTGAGATGGAGTGCTTAAAATTAAATTCTTAGGAGATTCATATTTCTTGTATCATTTTGCTACCCATTAGCATTAAGGATTACTTCCAGAATATTCAAAACCTAGGTACAATATTTATGGAATTCAAGACAACGCTACTCATGACACTCACAGGGGAAGATACTGGAATGGGAGCAACTTTCTCTACCCATCTCCCATCGAAGTGGAGCAAGTTCTGCATTCTTTTCAAGAGCTACAGGACCCAAATCTATTCGCTATTCCTAATCACCTTGAAAAGCAGCACTGCCACTTTATAAGACACAAATCCTACATTTAATAGCTCAGTTCCAAACAAATGTTTCTCCTCCCTCCTCTTAACTAGCACACTGGGTGGCTGAAGGATTTAAAATTAGGCACCTTCACTTTGTGAAGTGTTTTGAAATCTGCCAAGTACAGAGTAGAGCGTTAAGATTACCATTTTCACTTTGACCCTCCTCCCCCATAAATTATTTGCTATCAACTACAGTTGCTTTGTGGGCAAAAAGCAGATAAGGGGGTTCAGAACAAATACTGCACCTTCCAGTGTGCATCATACACACAGATGGAGTTTGCAGTAGCAGAAACAGGATCAAGCTATGAAGTTCGGATTATATGAGAAATTCCCTGTTTAGACTTCAATGATTTTCAAAGCCTCAGTTTTCCTTCTGCCCACTAGAAAGACAAGGAAGCATTATAAACTTTCAATCCATGTCCAGAATTCCACAGAACCCACTAAAGGTGTCTTTACTTGGGCTTTTGGCTCAATTTCAGCTCTAAGATAGAGCCAAAGTAGGTAATTTCTGTGCTTCTTCCACGTGACAGTGAAGTGGCACAAAAAGCAATAAAGCTTCACGGATGGAGGTGCCTATAGCAACATGACTCCATCCCTACACATTTCTCCCACTGCTCCCGCGGGTTGAACACTCCCTGGTTGAACGCTCCAGGCAGGCAGCGTACGCGACCACAAGTGGACCTTTGGAGGAGAGAGGACTCGAGTCCCTGCTGAGCTGTTCCATCCTGCTACGGCTTCTAACCACACAACGACGACAAAATCCCAGACGATGAGACCTTTCGAGACTCATCCTTCGCCCCTACCCGAGGCATCGGGGAACACGAGCTCCGTTCCCAGAGCAGCTTACTCAGTCCGTCCTACGACTCATGTCAACCAGGCAGGTGAAAGATTAGCCTTTTATTTAACCAGTTCAAATTGAACTGTTTCTCATTCTTTCACAAACGGAGTGTGCTTCGCCAAGGAAACCTGAGGTTTGCTACTGGGATTTTTTTTTTTTTCTGTAACGCATATATGGGAAAATAAAAAACTGACTAACGAGCTAGAAATACTTAGTACACTTCACAAAATTAACCTGATATCTTGGCAATAGTACAGCAACTTTTCTTTGGTGCTAAATTCCAGCTTAACAGGGAAAGGCAAGTGAGGGCATCTTAACATTTTAGTAGCCACCTACCTGAACAAACCAAGCTACAATAATAAATTATAATTTATTTCTTGCTTGAAATCACAATGAGCTGCAGGTAGGTTGGATTGCCCAGATTCTGACCTGAATCTGAAGCAACCAGATTTTACAAGAAGGGGCCTGGACACTGAATAGAGCTATCTATGCGCTAGAGAATGTAAATTGGGAGACAGGTAATATAAATAATACATGACTGTAGGATCTGGCCCTCGTTTGGGGGCAGAACGCTGAAACTGTAATTGCTCTTGCAATGAATAGCTGATGAATGAAAACAATTAGTCATTTTATTTAAGCTGTTGTTAGTTCTGCCAATGCAAGTTTACAAAAGTCATTAGTCAGACTGCACACAGAAAGAAAGAAAAAATAGATATGATTTTTAAAAAATCATGGGATTAAAAGAAACCTAAAAATTCTAATTTTCATGACTCCAAAGAAAAGCTTAGAGAAAAAGATCCTGAAGTCTGAACCAGAAAGGAAGAGAAAGCCTGAACATCTTTATCAGTTTTGGGGCTTTTTTTAAAGACAGAAAACAAGCCAAGCCTTGGGACTTCTGGAGCAAGGACTTTCTAGATTCTCACAAGACTTGAGATAAAATTTGGAGTGTAGGACCTGTGCAGGGCTGGAGGTGGCTGGATGTGGAAGGAGGCCAACACAAGCACCATGGGGCAGGAGGAGGGGGAAAGGCTGCCCCAGCTCATCCTGCAGCAGGACAGAGAGGCACGGCTGTCCCCAAGCCTCCTCCTCTGCCAGGACAGGTGGCTTCTCTGCAAGCGCTGGCCTCCCAGTGAGCACCCACAGCCCAGCCAGCCAACCCCACAGCAGCAAAATCAGCAAGAAACATCTCGCTTTTCTCCATTTAACCTTCTCCGGTTTGAAGGTTTGGAGAAACACGACCACCCCAAGCGTAGGGCTGTATATATTCACCGTCCTCCTGCCAACCTGGCTGTCAGCCATTTTGTCTTCCCACTCAGGAGGTGGCAGGTGTTGGCCTGGAGGGGGAGGGCAGCCATTTTGCTGGCCTCAGCCCCATGCACAGCCTACAAGGCAGCGGCCATCCCAGCTGGAGTCTGGGCAAGCTGCAGAGAGCCCATCCGAGGCAGGTTAACCACAGGTGCCATTGCCTGGCACCACGAGACCCGCCTGGAGATGGCGGAGTGCTGTTGCCACAGCACAGCTACTGCCAGCACAAGGCTTGACCCAGGCCCAGTCAAGGCTCTGCTACTCCATTAAGACACAAACACTGACTGCAAAGAGCAAACAGACATTTTATGCCCCAAACACTCAGTGCCTGAGGAGATGGTTAGCAGAGAGTACGGGGGAACAGGACAGCCCCAGCTCAGAGCCAGCATGGGTCTCAGCATATCAACTGCCAACCCATTGCCAAGAGGATGCCATTTCACCATCAGCAATGAGGATCAGGGGGAAACTTTGCGCTTTCCAATACCTTAAAATAAAAAGCGTTTACAAAGCTTATCCCTTTTCCTGGGGACAAAAAGTAGTTGCTCCAGGTTTGCCTTGCAGCTATCTGTGGTATCAAAAGTGTGCTCATGAGCTTGTACTGAGCTACAGCGTAACACCAGCTGAGAAAGAGCATGTGCTTCTTTATTATCACTTCTAAAAAAAAAAAAAGCCAAAGATGTACCAACCCAGACATTTTGAATTGCTGAAGTGCTGCTATCAGAAAGATGGGAAACAAAGCACATGATCAGATTCTGGTGGAGATTGAAAGGGACCACATCCTAAATGTTATCTGGATACAGGCATGCATTTGTTTAACCAAGAGAAAGGAAAACTGTTTCACAGCAGACACTTCTATTATCATAAACAAGATGATCTTGATGTAGTTTCTAGATAGTCAGCTCTAAGTCACCTATCACCTGTACTGCCCTGGATACTCCAGTCTCTTTTCCCCCTCTGTATTTAGTATTTGAGAGTCATTGCACTCATATTTTCCTAAACCGTATGCCATCTTGCTACAAAATACACCATGAAGAATGAACACTTACTGTCCCCTCGCCCCCAGCAAGGTCTGCACAGAACATGGAGGTCTTCTCACTCCTCTTCCACAAGGATGCAGGACATCAATGAGGGTGGCAGGCAGTGGTTACGGCTGCCACTAGAACAACTGTAGCTTCTCTTTCACTAGATAGGATGTACACACCTCAAGGGAAAGCAGCCAAAACTTTTACAAACCTCTTCTTTATCTTGGCTTACAACACTTTTTCCTAAGAAAGCTGCCACAGGGCATGGCCACACTCTACACAAGAAGTCACAAAACCCCTGCTGTTTTACACGAAGAAGGGACACCATCACCAAGTCCAGAGAAAGAGTTAAATGGAGGCATAGCAAAATTGCATAGCTAGTGACATTAACACCTGTGAGCATGCGAGCTCTCTAGAGCAGACAGATGTTTGAATGTGACAGGTGCCAGGTAGAAATGAGACTGACTTGTTTAGCAGATTACAAATTGGGCTGATAAGAAACAGATACATGTCAATAATAAGAAAACAAATTGCCTTTTGAAGGAGAGAATTTAACCAAGTTTAGCCCTATCTATCTTCAGTTCACAAGATAGAATTTGATTGCACTTCAAATGTCACTTCATATGAACAAAAATATGTTGTACAGAACCCAGGAAGGTTCAGACTGAGCTCAGGAGATGCTGTGCTATTAGAGATGGACAAACCCAACTTCCCCTCACTTTACAGTGTGTGCTCCAGTATTAATGTTGGAAGAGAGGTTAAGAAACCTAGTTTGTGACTAACTTTGCACAAGCAACATCTAACCTTAATTTCTCCAGTATGTAAAATGAAAGTACTTAGATACTTTCACTGCAAAGTATGTAAAGAGCAGTGGGTGTAAAACACGGGACAAGACCTTCACATCATGGATGTGCAATCAAAGGAAAAACCCCAAGACTTAGACAGAAGCCCTGTGCACCACCTTGGCACATGGAGAGGATCATATAGTTCATTATAAGATAGAAAAATGGGATCCAGTTCTTCATTCAGCAATTAAAACTGCTGCTGAGGAAGAGGTATTTCTCCTCGTCCATTAAGAACTGCAGCCTGGATATGGTCTGTATTCAGTATACTACAAGGTATTCATGGTCTCCTCTTCCCCATGCACACATTCTTTTTGTGCTTTTATTCAATGTGCCTCAAACCTTCATAATCCAGATTTTCTTTTTCAATCAAAAGTTACAGTTAGGCAGAGATTAATAGAGTGGAAAGTATAATGTGTTTAATGGTCATAAAAATAATTCTTTGTGGGAGTCTAAACAAGGTTAATTAATAGGTAAATGCAACTAATATTTCTTTGTTTCAGCTAGACCATCTCAGCTATCACAACAAATATCTTCTGTAAGGATGCTTCAGATTGTTCCATTCACTTTCTAAATGGTATGTACTGCTCAAGAAAGTCGCTCTGTAGGTTATTCCTCTGGCTGTATTTCCACATGCCACATGCTCAGAAGCAGAAAGGAGTTTTTCTGCGATCCTTCTGTTTGAGTGAATCCCTGTGAATCCCTTTCATCTGCCTGCATCTCCAGGAAGCAGCGCTGAATCTCCTCAGCAGTGTTTTAATTGGCACTGCGAGAACATGCTGTCATCACTCCCCTTCATTTTCTAATGTATCTTTCCAAAATCACAATGCCTACTTCTCTAATTATTTTATTTGGCAACCTGGAAATAAGAGTAATTGCAGTGTTTGCTATTAGCTTGTAAGAACGACAGAGGATCAGATCATTTAGAAGAAAGAAAAATCAGACCAGTAGGTCCTGGTTATACTCAAACAGGAGGCTCCAGAGAAAATGTGTGGTTATCTGTGAAGTATTGCTGGCAACTTTGAGAGCAATTTTCCTTTAGACCAATACTGAACCCACACTCCAGCATGACAACAGAGGCACAGTAACTCTGGATACGCTATATTCCCAAATGAGGTGTTGAACAAATGTCTGTACCACATGTGGTCATTAAAGATTGGATGTCAAGATGAAAGGTGTTAACCTAGGAAACCTGGCCAGGCTCCAGCACGGGTAATTACATTCTGCCTCCCTAAGCAGTTCTCTGTAGAGTTTCAGCTGGACATTTCAGATCTTAAACCGTTATGTAGCCTTGCTGTGAGTGGCTTAAGAAAAGGACTTTGTTTGATCACTGTGACAACTCACGGATACTCTGCATCAACAACTCGTATTATGGAGCTGCAAACCTTAGAGCAGTAACAAATCACATCACAGAAAAACTATTCTGGTTACTGTGCACTGCTGCAGCCCTTCACAAGCGAGCAGCCCTAGGAATGCAGTGAAACCTACTGAGCAGATAACGGTTGTGGGGCAGATCTTCCCAAAAGAAAAAAAGGAAAATACAATGTCTCTCCCAGTGTCTGCCTTGGAAAAAACTCACAGGTACAGGCTAGGATTGATATTTACTGGAATTAGTTGTTAAAGTTTGCATTGTGTCACTGTTTCTCATAGAAGCAGTCCTGCTTGGATCTGTGAGTTATGGGAAAATTTGGCAGAGTCTTGTAACACTATTACCAAGTGTAAGGATGGCATTTGCAGCCTGGCCACTGGATGCTACCGGCACCTTAAACAGCACTGAGACTTGCAGGGCAAGCAGAGCATTTACAATGGCAGCCACTCTTCCAAAGGAAGGTTCCCTAGAGGCAGCACCTACATTACTGGGCAGATGCTGCCTGCAAAACTTGTCCCTGGGCACACACCCTCGCCTCACACCATCTCTGTTCCAGGAGAAGATCCGCATGCACGCCCATACTGATACTGCAGCTCGCATTCAGAGGGCAAGCAGAAAGCAGCACTGAGGGTATTTCACAGAAATTTCCCAAGTGTTGACAAGATTGTTGTTGCTACCATCCTCATTATTACCATATGCATCTTTTCCTTCCAAAAGGGAATCATATTTAGCTAGAGCAGACACAAGTCCTGCGAGTCCCATACTGAACAACATCGGCTCCACACAAAACCCTGCTGCAGAGATTCACCAGAGCCTGTCACACAACTGATTTAAATGCAAGTGACTTCAAGGACTCAGACACAGTGCAGGAACTTGTAAAATGTGTCGACCATCTTACGAATATAAGAGTAGAAATAAATCCTTATTTATGTAATAAATCCTTAGCTTACCTGATCTTGTATTGATTGCCGTGATATCCTAGATACATTAATCTCAGAAAATCTTTAATACTGCTATGCAATAGCCAGAGCCAGTGATGGTCTCCTTTCAACGTTCAGTTTCTGACACCACAAAGAACAGCATGGATCATTTTCAGAAGTTTTCCCAGTGCTTAACATGCAACTTATCAAATTCCCTTCAAGCGCTCATCGCACCCATGCAAATAATTTATTCTTCCCCACAGCAGCTTTGTGTTTGATCACAATGACAACTTACTGCTGCTCCTCTGCATCAAATACGTTATGGAGCTTCAAACCTCAGAGCGATGGCTAAATCACATCGAGGAAACCTAGCGAGGTGAACGTCCGTTCCTGCAGTCCTTCACACAATTACACCTCATGAACTCAGTGAGGTTTAGTTATGTCAGCAAGGTCTGCAGAACCAAGACCACACTTTTGAAAAGTGAGTTGTTAATCCTTTTCAGGATTAACACGTTGGGAGATAAGCAAATACCTAGCTCAAGATTATTGTTACAAGAAAGGCACTTTGATTATAAAGTACATTTTTATCATTGAGGAGTCACCTGTCCTGCAAATACATACGCACTGATTTGTCTATGAAATCCCTGGGAAACCACAAACAGGTTTTAGAATCTGCTCATCAGTGTAAGGAGTTTGTTAGAACTGCTTTAGCAAATAAAAGAAATGCAAAGTACTGAAATGTACCTAGAGGACAGAGTCTCCTGGCTGAGGAGGATTGCAGGCTGAGACCCAAAGAGCTGGTAATTTGGGATGGAGTGGCTTCTACAAATCCATCAGCAGAGAAAGCCAACATCACACAAGCTACGCATTTACCAGGCAGTGTTTGACAGCAAGAAACAAGCTACAGCATAGAAAATTTCTGTGTATTTTAAGCCTCCGTCCCAAACTGACTCCTCATACAATTCATCTGCAGGCTGTAATTTACTAAATCCATCTGTTGTTCCTACAGCTTGCTTTCTGGAAACGCTGCATTTCAAGGGTCTGCTTGTTAGAGAAGGTCAAAGAGTAAAGCAGGCCCTTTCATTTTAAGTGACTTGAAAGAAAAGGAAAGGAAATTTATATTTAGATATAGCAATGATTAACTAGGGGAAATATATTAGAGTATTAAAATAAACGACATAGAATAGCTCTTACTTCCAATTAGGCTGACTTTACCTCAAGAAAAATATTTATATACAAATATAAAAAGCTGGGGAATGCTAACCTACACTAAGATGAAAGCATCTCATAACATAATTCATGTTTAGCCATTAAAATGGGTGATCACATTTTTACATACTTTTTCTTCTTGTCCTTCTAAAACCTCTGCTTCTGTGCTTTCTTCTCTCATCACCAAAACTTTTAGCAACTTCTATTTGTCTGTTACCCAGCTGCCTGTTGCAACTGCACAGCTTCCACATCTCCACAGCCTTCAGAAACACATCATCTGCTACTGCTGCATCATTCCTGGATCCGTACACATCATAAGCAGAAAACTAACAGATTTACTGCAGAATTAAGAATATAAACTCCCCTACACAAACTTGAGGTTCTCAAGAGCTAAAGCCTGAAACAGGATCCACCAAGATGTACTTGCTTGTATTCATAGAATCCCAGAATGGTTTGAGTGGGAACAGACCATTAAAGCCCACCCAGTCCAACCCCCCTGCAAGGAGCAGGGACATCTCCACCCAGATCAGGTTGCTCAGAGCCCCGGCCAACCTGGCCTGGAATGTTTCCAGGGATGGGGCATCCACCACCTCTCTGGGCAACCTGGGCCAGTATCCCACCACCGTCATCATAAAATTTTTTTTCCTGATGTCTAATCTGAATCTTCCTCTCTCACTTTTAAAGCCATTACTCCTCACCCTGTCCCAACAGACCATACTGAAGAGTTTCTCCCCAACTTTCCTATCAGCCCCCTTTAGGTACAGGAAGGCCACTACAAGGTCTCCCCAGAGCCTTCTCTTCTCCAAGCTGAACAGCCCCAGCTCTCTCAGCCTGTTCTCACAGCCTCATTCAGGGCTTCTGTTATCAGCCCACTTGTTGGACAAGATAAGGAACACCAAAGCCACTTAAGAAAACCAGAAGAGAGCTGTGGGTAACTCCTGAGCATACCCCATGATGAGTGAAGTGCTGGTGGTACAGTGCAGAGCCACACAAGACACCCCCAAAACCCAAAGGTGCACCTACAACCCCTGTGGACATACCCAAGCTTGTTCTAAACGGGTGAGCTCACATGCCACTGGTGCTACAGCCATCATCAGGAGAAAAGAGGGAGCCCTGAGACCTCTGCCTAAATACTGAGCAGCTGATGCTGTAGCTGCCCAGGTGTGAGCTTCCCACTAACTAGTTAAAGGTGCATCACAACCAGCTAGTCATACTCCAGGGCTGTGGTACAGACCACGGTCACAGCCTTAAAGGGGGCAACAACTGACACCGTACAAAGCAATTACTGTGGGAAAACACAATGAATACAGCTGGACTTTGACCAGGAGACTGGGATCACCATCTGTATGAGTCCAAAAGTCTCCCACGACCCTTACTGGTATGAGTAGTCTGGCTTTCGGTCTAAAACACATCCTAAGCTCCAGTGTGCTAACGTCATGCAAGAACACTGGTTCAGTCCTGACTCAGAAGAACTCATGTCACCTACTGAGTCACCAAAACCATCCCTTGCAGCATGGGTTTCCTTGGAGTCCCCTTTGTAAGCCCTGCTTAGGCCTGGCCCTGTTTTGCCTATAAGATTTAACATGATGGGAGTCAGAAGTCATATGATGCAATGAGCTGCATAGTTTGTTTGTTTTCTTAGGGGCTCTCCCTCCCTCCCTCTGACTGCAACCCTACCAAAAGGCTTTTGTCTGAGGAGGAGAATAAGGAGCGTAACAGAGTGTTTGCATTTACTTATGGAAGAGCTACTCCAGCACTCCAGCAACTCCTCTTAAGCCTCTGAAGTCAGCTCCAGTACAGTTACTTGGCCTAAGTTCATCTAAACTAAATGGGCTGACTTGGTTCAAATAGATTGCACAACCAAATGATAAAATTGGTGGAGGGGGGGGGGGGAGGTGACTAGTGATGACACATGTATTTAACACCGCATGTCTCCTCTTTCCAGATTAGGAGGAGCTGGCAAGCTTCAGTCTGTACACATGCCAGCAGCGGATGTCGGCACATATACAACACTTTTGAGAACAACATACTGTTGAAACATGTAGTTCAACTCAAAGGCACCCCTTCTGCTCAGCTAGCCCAGAACAGCTGTACGAATTGTCTTGCTTAATATGGTAGGATTTGTAGCACAGCTTTTAATGCTGCTTTAATCTGCTTGCTTTAGAGCCACTTCAGAAGTGTGGAGAAGGAGGCAGGAGCAACCACGCTGTACTTTGCACAAGGTCCCCCACATCCATTTGAACTTGGGGAAGTGATGAAACTGTTGGCGAGAGGGAAACGGCAAGGATAAAGGGGGTGGCGAAAATGATGCAGGAATACAAGCCTCCCTTCCGCTTTTACCTCTCCTCACATTTCTTTCGTTTCTCAGTCTGAAGTACAGAGAAGTATGATGCTGACAAGCTCGCCCTGGCTTGTTATCAGTGTGTCTCGAGAGTCATCAGTAAAGAGCTGAAAGAAATAACATCTGCAAAATAAATAAAAAATATATTCCAAGTAGTAAATGAAGTGTTCTGCATTAATTAGCAAAAAGCTCTGCCTTGCTGAATTCAGACTTATAAATATGTTTGGTTCTTTCCTCCTTTTTCTTTCAGTAGTTTTGGTGTGAACATTTATAAATTCAGTGTTTCCCCTCTAGTCCCATGTTCTTTTCCCTGCTTCATTTTCCCCTTCATCTATCCAGTTATTTTTCTTCTTTCTCACAGCAGGCAACAATCATAAACAAAAAACAATGCAGAAAAAAAACAACTAATAAGTGCAGAGAAAGACACCTTTTGCCATGGGTCTGGCGTGGTGCTGAATGTATCAGAAGTGATCGATACGCCCCAAGGAATGTGAGTGGCTTTTAGACATTGGAGGAATTTTCCTTTGGCTTCCAACTTGGCCACCCTATCCCACCACCATTATCCTGACAATTTCCTTCTAGTCTCACTCCCTACCAGCTGTTTCCATTTCTTTCCCCCTTTCTTTCTGCATAGCTCCGGCGCTGGGGAGGAGGTGATCAGACTGCAGACTCGGGGAGGGTTTCCTGCCGTGGGACTCGGTGCGTGTTCACGTAAGGCAGGAGGCTGCCAAAGCCTCCAGCTCTGCTCTGCGGGAGTTTGATGTGCTAATGTGGGGATCACAGAAAGAGCTGCAGCCAAGGTTGTCGTAATAATCCTGAACTCTTTTCACTTTGCCCCAGCAGCACCGGTCCCCGCAGGTACCTCTCGGGGAAGCAGCCTCCAGTTTGGGTCTCAATCCTTTCACTGCCCTCCTAAGCATCGAGACAGCAGCTCTCCGTTCAGACTTCCCAGGTCATGACAACTCAAACCAGTTTCACTGTCTGCCGCTCAGTTCAGCAGTTCATTGGCACCAGCCCCGTTTTCAGCGATGATCCTCATTCAGATCTATCTAACTCAGGTTTTCTGAAATTATTCTTGTTAGTGTCCTTTAACAGGGCTGTCTGTTAGAAACAGGCTCGTTCGGATGAAGATTGAGGAATGCCAACGTGTGAAATTACACTGCCCCATCTGATGGAGCACAGTCTCCTTTGGTGGGAGATGTGCAGGAAAGGGAAGAATCAGTTGGAAGGTGGCTCTGGATAACGACCTCTTAACCAGGCTCCGCTGCAGCCTAGATAGCATGTCCAACCAGAGCCTGTGCAAAAAGAACAATATTTGGATTTCTCCTGTACTTTGTTCCATCCAATGTACAAACAGGAATTCCAGGACAAAGTGTACTTTATGTGACTTGTACCAAATGTACAGCAAGGGGCTACTGCTATCGGCTTGTAAGGATCTTGTTAAAATATAAAGGACACTGCCAGAAAAAAATGAACCCAGTACTTTGGTTTGGTAAAAATAAGGTTTTATGGACCCGAAAATCAACATACTTTTCCCTATGGTTTCTGGAAAAACAGTTCTGGAAGCAATGAGTGTGATTCTTCAAATTCGTCTTCATGGGTCCTTTTAATTTGGAGACATGACTCATCAGAGCCGGGCCTACTTGGACGATTGTATGACCACAGGATGCAGCCCTGAAAAAGTGTTTTTTGTAAACAAATAAACATGCTCCTTCCTGTTTGAAACTCAGATCTTTCAGTATTGGGCAAGCGCCTGAGAACCTGACAGTGAAAGTCATAAGAAATATTAATCACGATGCCAGTTGCTTGGTCCACTTCCAACAGCAAGAGGTGAACCAAACGCACAGAGCGAAAAATAGATGAGTTTTCAAAAGTGCTTTAATAATCTGAAGTGTTGTTTGTATCGGCAACAAAGAAAAGACTTTGTAAGTGAAAATTGCCTGAAGAGATGGTCTTACAGCCTGACTAAACCGAAACAGAGGGGATCTTAACAAAGTAAAAACCAAAAACTGCGCTGGGAGATCTGACGATGGCTCGTGCCACGTTGTGCCGAACATGCAGGGAGTTATCTGAAGATCGCAGTCTCCAAAGTGGATTTCACACGATGGCTTTTGACATCTGATGAAGTCTTTTGAGAGAGATTATCCTCTTTTCCTGGAGAAAGCAGAATGCTGGCCAGTCGGCAGACTGCGGTGCCTTCGCTACCAGCCTCTCTGGGGGGAAAAAGAGGTCTCCAGTCCTAGCAGCCGGAAACATTGCCAGAAGAGCACGCAGACATTCGAAAGCAACCTAAATATCACAATGTCAGGGAGTCAATTTTCTGTTGGCATTTTAAAAGCAAGCTTTTGGCAGCTGCCAGCGAATCCTTTAAGTACGCTTAGATCAATGCATGAAGTCAAATAAACCCTTAAAATCACGCAGGATTAAGATGGGCAGAGTGAATCAAGTAGGGAAATGGCTGAGCAACCATTTGAGCCTTTTTTCTGTTGCAGACCAACAAAACTGGCGGATGCTCCGAATCAGCACAAAATCCGGCTGTATACGGGGCGGCACGCGAGCGAAGCCAAAGCGAAGTGGAAAGAAGAACGCGAGACTTTGCACTTGCCTCAGCTGGGTCGAGATGTTTCAGTTGCAAACGATAGATCTATTTTACCTATTAGAGCTTGTCTAGACTAAGGAAATGTTCCTGCTATGACTATGCTGAGATAATTACACCAGCATAAACCCCTTTGGGCAAAACAGAGCTTTCAGTGGCCTGATTTACTCTGGTCACTTGCCAGGATTAGTTCAGCTGGTACCAGCCCATCCTCCAGCAGCTCCTGCTCCCAGCTGGAACCCTGCACGGGAGTTTTCATCCGTCTCATCTGAAACGTTTCCACTGCCAATCTATCAATCAAGCCATCCTTACGGGACAAGCGTGCAAACGTGTTTCTCCAAAGGAATGGTAAATATTTAGGAGGTTTCCTCTGTTAGTAGAGAATTGATTAACTGGCTACGAAAAAAAAACGTGCTGAAATAAATCTGGTTTAAAATTAAAACGCACTTTGATTTGTGTGTGCATATCAAGGAGATGTATTTGCTACAAATACAATGAAGTAGGAAGGCAGATCTAGGATGTTCAACCTGCCAGGGAGAGATGTGTCCCTTACCCACATTAAACAAACTTGTATGAGAGGATGAAATTTGTCCAAAAAGAGTTTATGCATCCAAAGTGTTTCTATTAAATGAACTGAGAAAAACAAATAAATGAAATTCACCAAATCCAAGTGCTTCACTCTGAAGCTCCTTTTAACAAACAGAAGGTGAAACCCCAGCCTAAAAGAAGTCGGTGGCAGCATTTACATCGACTTTGAAGGAGTGGCTTCACTTAAAACCATGCGTATGGCGAAGCCACGTAATGCCGCCGTGCGTAGCACGGTGCAAAAATACATGTGGCGAGGTTCACACACGCGGCATTCAGAGACCACGCTGATAAATGCAGGGCGAGGAGCAGACGGACGGACAGGCGGGCTCGGTTATAATTTAATCTGGCTTACTGTTCTCTGCAGGTGTTACAGTTAAAATGTTCTAAAAAGTTATTATGCACCTTCAATTCTAAACAGTTACTGGAAGAACAGTTAGAAACTCTAATCGTGAAACAAACATGCTCCTTTAAAAGCCTTCTTATTAAAAAAAAAAAAAAAAAAGGAGGGAAAAAAGTATGTCTGAAGCACAAAGATGACATCAGAAAAGTTCCTCAATTCACAGATGGCTGCACCTTTCAAAAAAAATTAAAATAGGAACCCTAGATTGATTTAATCACCCATACAAGCGCAAAAACGTAATGAAGATCCTTAGTGCCAAATTGGTTTCTTGGGACCTTTTCCATGTAAATAATACAAATCAAACCTTGAAGTTCAGTGCAGATATGATCTGACAAGTGAGCCAGGCTTTTGGTTTTACTTTGATCCAGCTCCAGAAATATTTTATCCAAGGTGAAGTTGTTTTTAAGTGTTTTCCATTTCAGTTTTTAATTTGGGATATTCATCATATAGGAAACTTGCTTATAACGCCTGAAACATCAGCCTGGCTGAACTGCCTCACAGCGCCCAGCACCAAGATCTCCTTATATTCGCTCCTACGAGGGACACATAAAGAGCTCCCGATGCGACACGGGATCCATTTCAACTCCCTCTCTTACTTTTAATGTCCAGGGAAGGTGGACAACCCGAGTTGAATATTCCCAAACATGAAGTCAAGCCGACTCCAGGATTTTTTGCACTGTTCTACTTCTCATAGGTGAATAATCCATTTGAAAATAGTAAGATAGATGAGCCTTTGTTTTCTAAGTGATTCCCCAAATTCCTCACACGCTGCCATTCCCTCAGGATGCCGTCTGGGAGTAACAGTGCCTTCTCTTGGGAGAAAATCTCCACATTAGGGTTATTCTGATTTTTTAGTGTTTTATTTTCACTTCTGTTTGTAAAAAAAAAAAAATAAATAAAATTTCTTTTTACTCCATTCTAACACCAAGATGAAGATTCTGCAGCTCAGAAAACGACAAATATATAAAAAACCTAACCTTTTTCAAAATTCTCAGTGTTGTGAATATGGGTTTAGGCACCTTGCTGTCGGCATGCAGTTTTCAAAAATTCAGCTCTTGCAAATAACGTCGACTCCTCTGGACTCTCCTACTTCCCCAAATTGGTAGGTAGTATATTTAGAATTAACAGGGCCCCTTTTCTCCTTTCGCTCGAATATGTGGTGTAAGGTTAATGAAAATAAGATGGATCTTTTATTTTGGGTCTTAACTATAATATTATTAAATGTGCCCACCAGAAATGTAGGATAAAATATTTGCTCTGCTCGAAGATTATGGGATATTTGTATTCTGAGCCTCGCCACAGTGGGTTTCTTTAAATAGAAGCTATACTTTACTCCTAAATTGCTTAAGGCAAAGGAAGCAGAGATGATGTTTTTATGAATGTTTAAATGCAAATGGAACTGAGAGTGAATGCTATGCTAGCTAACATCAAAGGCTCACCAAAGTCTCTGCATTAATGAGGCTCTTTGTTTCCTGGATCACAGATTACAACAGGTTTCCAACTCATTGCCAAGGCTTTATCTCCATTTGGGAGGGCTGTAAATCTCAGACGATTTTTTTCACATGCAAAACAAGAGGATCATCTGAAAGAGGGGGGAAAAGAAAATCTTAAAGTAGCAAATATTTCATTCAAATGATTATTACTCAAAGTGGCTGCAGCTTATTTTATTTTTGTGATGTTGAAAAGGATGGAAATTCGCAGACGGGGTTTCCTATGGGGTAGCCCGCTCGGGTTTTTTTGGGTGGGAGAGCTGAGGAGGAAAAAAGCGAGCGGCACCCTTTACCCGGCGTAAACCGTGCCCCCTGCATCTGAACGCTAATTCTGTGTCATGCCAAATCAGCAATTAGCAGAAAGACGGATTTTGCTCCATTTAAATATATCCCGTACTTTTCAAAGTGGCTCCAACTAGTTCTTCTCCTCCCCAAAAAGTAATGAGATTATATCCCTACTAATAACAGCCTCATTAACAAGAAAAATAGGGACCGAGATTTTCAGCTTCCTATTCAAGGGCTGAATGTGACAATATGCAGTGTATTGGGTCATAAAAAACAATTTACATGGCGTCATTGCAGTCTGTAGAGAAGTCTCCAGGACCCAGGGCTATCTTACGCAATCTTAATTAAGGAAAATAAATATCGGGGTGTTGTTTTAAGCTACCGGAGACATGCACAGGACCTGTCGTGTGTGATCAGAAGAGATGGGGAGTTTCCTTTTCCATGGGAACTGCTTAAAAAAAAGAACAAAAAAAACCCTCCGACGCCGACACAGAAGTGTCTAGTGTCTTCGAAATTGGTGGCAAAGATGGTAATTCCATGTTTCTTGACCCTCAGGGCCACTCGGGAAAACGCATCGTTTTTCGCGCTCCGACGTCCCACCTGCGCCTCCCAAGGGGCCGGGGATGAGCGAGCGACGGCGGGGTGCTGCGGGCGTCTCCCTGGGCCCGGCCGCGCTCCGCAGCCACGCTGGGCCCGGCCTGCGGCACCCACGCCAGCCCGCGGGTGCTGGGTGTGCCCAGGGCCGCGAAGACGCCACTGCTGGCTGCACGTGTGTGCGCATGTGTGCACGTGTGTGCTGCTGTGTGTCTGTGTGCACACACATATGTGTCCTGATGCCTCTCTGTGCGCGCACACGCATATGTGTTTATGTGTCTGTGCGCACACATACATGTGTTGGTGTGTGTCTATGTGTGTGCACATACATGTGTTGATGTGTGTCTGTGTGTGCTCTCGTACACGTCCTGATGCCTGTGTGTGCACACACACGTATGTGTTGATGTGTCTGTGCGCACAGACATACATGTGTTGATGTGTGTCTGTGCACACCTACAGGTTCTGATCTCTCTGTGTGCACGCACACGTATGTGTTGTGTCTGTGTGTCATACGTACACATCCTGTCTGTGCATACACACACACGTGTCAATGTGTCTCTGTGCACACACGTGTTGATACGTGTCTGTGTGCACACATACATGCCCTGATGTCTATGTGCACACACAAACGTGTTGATATGTGCCTGTGTGTGCACTCGTGTATGTCCCGATGTCTCTGTGTGCACACATATCTGTGTTGATGTGTCTCTGCACACACACATGTGCTGATGTACAGACATGTGCCGCTCCATGTACACACTCCCGTCCTCTGTGTTTGGTTGTGTGCTGCCAGTCTGTGCTTGCAGATTCATGAGCAAATGCAGACGTGCCTGTGTGCACAGACATGTTTGTGTGTGCAGATACGTGTGCATGTATGCAGATGCGTGTGTGTGCTGATCTGCGTGTGTACGGATCTGTGTGTGCCGAAGTGTGCAATTGCATGCTCACGTGTGCTGCTGTGTGCAGGGATGTGTGCGGATCCCACGCGTGTGCGTACAAGGCGTGCAAGTGCTCGCGTGTGCCAGGTGTGTAGCTGTGCGTGCTGTTGTGTGCGTGTAGATGTGCAGAGATGCATGTGGGGCTGCGCAGATGCGTGTGTACAGCCCGTGCACACTCAGACGTGCGCACACAGAGCTGTGCATGGACGCATGTGAAGATGTGTGCATGCAGACGCGCATGCAGCTGCGTGTGTGCAAATAAGCATCTCTGTACGCACATGCGTGTGCAGCTGTGGGCATGCAGACCTGCGTGCAGACGTGCGTGTGCGGATGAGTGCGAGCAGGTGCGTGTGCACGCAGATGTGTGTGCAGGCGCGCGTGTGCACACGCGTGGGGCATGGCACCCACATGCGAGCAGAGATGCGTGTGTGCACAGATGTGCGGGCAGAGATGCACGCGCGGCCAGA
>WHYT01013168.1:10585-50593 GCA_009806455.1 Tetrax tetrax
AGCCCCCGCCACAGCCCCTCGTTGCCCCCTGTCACCCCCTTGCCCCTTGTCACCCCCCAGGTCCTTTTCAGAAAAGCTGTTTCCCACCAGGACTGGACCCAGTGCTGACCCTCAGTGCAGACCACTAGCGACTGGTCTCCAACCAGGCTTCGTGCCACTGATCACCACCCTCTGGGCCAGTTCTCAACCCACCTCCCGCCCTCACCTCCGGTGCCTGCTGAGTCCTAGGGGAGCTGCTGACCCCAGCCCTTCCCCAAGGCCATGCCGGCCGGCTGCAGCCAGGTCCCAGCTCCAGCCGCCAGCCCGTGAGGTGACGGAGCAGAGCTTGGGACATGGGTGGCTTGGTCTTACTCTGGTGGAAGTACATAGAGAGAGGATTTTCTTTTCCTTTGGGTGCTAAGAAAGGACAAGGTCCTCGATTCACAGGGCTAAAGCTGGTGTGAGTGCTGGGCTTTAAGGAAACCTGAGGAAAGTCTCCCTGGAAAGATAAGCACGTGGAGTCAACTGTGCACTGCAAAACCTGGTGAGATTTCAAGGTGCCTGAGACTGAGCGGTGAAAAAACGCAACATGACTTTAGCGTTTTATACCTTGGGTCCTGACCGAGCACATTCCCAGAAAGACTTTTACAGGATCTTTGAAAAAGAGAGGATGTGTTCAAAAAGCTCGCTCTCCCAGGGTGGTCAGCACTGGCAAGAAAAGGCAAGCTTGACGCCCACTCCTGCTAAACCTGTCCTAGGAAAGCGAGAGGAAAATCAGCTGTCCTTGGGGCAGTCTGCCACATCCAGAATCCAGATTACCGGCCTCTTCCTACCAGGACTGCAGGGCAAAGATGAACGCCATCTCCTAGGACCTGGGGGAGATGCAGAAATGCACAAACAAAGCACTCAGCCCTTAAATAAACTGGAATTTATTACAGCGTACACAAAGGCATTGAGTCATCAGTTTAAAGCGGCGCCATGATACCGGTGTGTGTGTCTGGCTTTTTTGCAGAGTGGGATGGCCAGAGCTGCACTGCTACACAGCTGAGACTGTCAACTCTCCCAGTAAATTCTGCATGGGACCTGGTAAAGACTCAGGGTAAAATCCTGAGTAAAAAGGGAGATTTGCGTTCCACAGCATGCTGCTATCTGAGCATAGGCACTCAAATGTAGAGTTAGTTGGAATTTTTCTGAAGGATCATTTTCTCAGTGGAGTACACTGGGCTGTCAGCAGTTCCATCACCAGGTGACATCTTCCTTGGCGCTTCCCAGCGGGACACAGGCAGGCTACCAAAGCGGCTCGCCAGGCTGATTTCCGGCAGGAAGGCCCGCCAGTGTGCTGCCAGCTGCTCCACCCAGCACCTTGGCTTCCCGGCTGCGGGAACTGGGGCTGCCCACTGGTTTCTGATGCTGCCCGGCACTTCCCACAGCAAAAAGCCCTGTCTGCAGTTCCAGGGAAGTTTGCCAAGCTTTACCTACTTTCCCTGAAATGCTAGTGAGCTGTTCTTATTATTACTATTTTCAAATCTGGCCAGAAAGGTCCAGCTGTTTCCCAGAGCAAAGTCAAGGAAAATATGTTTTTAGCCATCAAAAACACCCAGAGATCTTGTCTTGAAGGTACTTCAGAGCTCTGGAGCCTGGCATTTGGCAAGGGATAAATCTTCTGGCAGAGATGTGCTGAGTCCCCTGCTGACCTCTGAAGAGCTTTGGGCAGCCGGACAGAGCTATAAACTTCTTTATATCTGCACCCTGCCTTCCTGCAACTGCAAAACCTCTGGCACAATGTTGCTGGACCCTCCAAAGATGCCATCCCTGTCCACCATCCTATCCCTGGGTCACTGGGCTGGCTCTCCCCATTCTACCGAACAACGACACTGTCTATCTCAGGTTGGAGCATCACAAAACGTGGCATGGCGCAGAGACCAAAAGTCTGGTGTTATACTTATCTCTGCAGTCTTAATCAGCCAGCTCACACAAGCACTGCTTTTAACACAGCTTTTAATTCATGACCCCACGTTAAGCTTTCTCATGGGATTCCCATCCCACCCTGCATGCAAAGAGGACCTCCAGGCTGCGTTGTGTATGTGCTGTCCCCTCCTCCTCATCTCAAAATGCTTGATTTCTGACATCAAGTTCTGTGCACAATGAAGATGGTGTTCATCCCTGCACTCAATGAGGCCGGGAAGCATGGTTCCTCCCTTGGGTTGGATGCGGTTATGACTCAAGATGCATTTTGAAGATGTGTTTTGACATGTTCTGTCCAGAAATAGGACCAGCATTGCTAGGGCATTGATTTCTCTCCCATTTATATAATTAGGTTGACTTGCATTCCTCATCCTAGAAAAGCCGTGGAGATGCATCACCAGCCACATCACCAGCTTTTGGGGGAGAGATGCGCATTAAACCAGACCAGCCACCTGCTGCTGCTGGTCCTGAGCATCCAGCACAGGGAAGTCAGAGCACATTGCCGTGCCATGGTCTGGGTCCAGCAACAGGGACACTTCGACATGGAGCTCCCAAAATTCAGCATGCCTGTGGGCGCAGATGCCTCCAGGACTAGTGCTACTGTGCCCCTCTGGTTTTACAGCCGAGTCTGTAAGAGGAAGATCCCAGCGGGGGCCTGCGGGACCCCTCTGGGACCCCCGTGTGGGTGGGGAGAAGCAGAGCCTGAACTGTGTGTTTGTGTGCACATGTGTGACCTTGTGTCAGGATGTGCATACGTGTGTCCTGGTGCATCTGCATGTGTGTGTGTGTGCGTGTGTGTGGACACAAGACCCCCTGTGTGTCCGTATGTGTGTCTGTGTGTCCCTGTGCCCCTGTGTCCCCTCATGCCCCCTGTCCCTATGTCCCCATGCACCCATATGTCCTGTGCCCCCTGTCCCTCTGTGCCCCCATTCCCCCTGTCTCCCCGTGTCCTGTGTCCCATGTCCCATGCCCCTTTCCCACGTCCCCCATGTCTCCCATGTCCTCATGTCACCCTGTGTCCCCACGCCCCTTGTGCCCATGTCTCCCCATCCTCCCTGTCCCTGTGTGTCCCCATGTCCTGTGTCCCATGTCCCATGACCACTTGTGTCCCCATGTCCCCAGTCTCCCCCATGTCCTGCTGTGTCCCCATGTCCCGTGTCCCCGTGTGTCCCACGTCCCCTCCTGTGTCCCGTGTCCCCCCTCCGCCCCCCGCACGCCCCCACGCCGGCAGCGCGCGTCCCCCCCGCCGTTGCCAGGAGACGGCGATGGCGGAGCGGGGCCTGGAGGAGCTGCCGCTGCCGCAGCTCCGGGCGCGGCTGCAGGAGGCGCGGTACCGGGCGGGGACGGGGGTCCTCGGCCTGCGGCTGGGGGCTGCAGGGGCCGGGCCGGGCGGGGGGCGCCGCTGGGCTTTGACCTCGGCCGCTGGGCTTTGGCCCCCGGCCACCCCCGCGCTGGGCATCATCCCCAGAGGCCCCGGTGGCCCGGCTGGGCTGCGGGTGTCGCTTCGCCGCGGGCTGCCGGCTCTCTTGCCCCACAGCGCCGAGAGGACCCGGTGTCCCGGGCTCTGCTGGCTGAGCGGGGCTGGCCGAGCCCTGTGTCCCGGCCAGGGTGACCGCTGTCACTCCCCAACGCCGTGCTTCGCTCAGCCGAGGGCTCAGCCCGACCCCCTTCTCCTTGCAGCCACGCCAATGCTCTGCTCCGAATAGAGGTGGAAATGTTTGAGAAATGGTACCGTAAGATGGACCCGAGCAGCCTGTTGCAGCAGCTGCAGCCCCAGACGCGCGATGCCCTGCCGCAGGTGACGCAGGTACTGCTGCGGGGCCAGGGCAGCGGCTGCCGGTGCTGGGTTTTGGGGTCTGGCTGCCACCTTACTGCCCAGAGCCGTGACCCTTCCTCCCTCTGAAGCCCCTCTGACCTCCTGATCTCAGCGCTCTTCTGACAGGAGGTCAGCAGGCAAACTGCTCGTTTTGTAGGTGTAAGAGTTGGGGCTGCCTTGCTGTTCCTGCACTCTGTGTAAAAGCCAGGCTGCCTTCTCATTTCTCCTCCTCCAGCTGATGCTGTCTCTTCCCCGAGTGATAGCACTGTGTCCTCCTGAACAGGGAGTGCTGGGGAGGTCTGGCATGAGTTAACCCCCACACAGCGTAATTTGCAGTAGAAGTTAAACAAACAGGGAGTCTGGTGCCAAGAAAGCGGGAGACTGGCCCAAGGCCGTGCCAGGTCTGTGACAGGACGCTCTGCTCCTCTCCTCCCTCCTCGGGAAGTTCATGTAGGCTCAGACCTGTGTGCATCCATGCTTGGGCACCTCTGCTGAGAGCGTGTTGCTCTCTTCCTTCTCACTGGAGTTGTGAACAGGCTTTTGGAGCAAATTTTGACCTCCTGGCCCAAGCGTTGCCTCTCCACCAGAGACACAGTGAACAGAAGCTCTAGATCCTTTGCAGTGGAGCTCATCTCAGCCTGTCCTGCAGTGGGTTTTAGCGCCTGCCTAAGTCCACAAATGCTGCTTTTTCCTTAGTCCCAGCCTGAGCCCTGAGAAACTTTGCCTTTGGCCAGATGGGCACTTGCCCTCTGCAAAGCAGTGCCTGCCTCACCGTGTCCCCGCAGCACCTTGAATTGCTCCTGAGTGCTGCCAGTTCTTCCAAGAGCGTACTCCAGCCTGCCTGTGCTGCAGTAAGCTCAGCTCCTCAGAACGTTTGACCCAGGCAGTGGTAGCAGACCACACCTGTCCTACACAACAAGTAGCATCTTCACTACACAGAGGTGTTTACCTGCCCACGTGAAACTGTCACACTGGCTTTGCCCTCTCGCCCTGGATTTGCCTGTTGAATTGAACTGAAAGTGCTTGCGTAGGAGGGCTTTGTGGGTGGATGAGAGGACAGATGGGGTCAGCCCAGGTGCGGTGTCTCCTTGGGAGAGGCCTCCTTATCCTTGCTGTAAGCTGAAATTCTGCTAATGTGACCACTGAGATTATTTTCTTTTTGAATACAGGAAAATGCAGCAACTGTTGGCCAGTGCTGGCTTTCTAAACGGCATTTGCATTGTTCCTTGGTTGTTGCAGACACATGGCAGGCACAAATCCAAGATGCACAGTGCAGTGGACCATGTTGTAGGCCTGACAGTGGAGCAGAAATGTGAGCTGGCTGAGCGGGAGCTGGCTGAGATGAAGGATGAGATTCAGAGGATGAAGGAGGACTTGGAGCAGACCTTGCAAAACCTCGAGGTATGGCTCTCCAGGACCCTTACGATCACTGAGGTGTCAAACAGTCTTGTTACTTTTCACACCTCTTTCAATGTGCTGTTCCTCAGGCAGTGAGACAGACTTGCTTGGTGAGGGCTGTTCATAGCAGAGATTTGCTGTGAGTGGTCCTGAGTTGAGAGTGGGAGCGGAATTGTCCTCTCACCTCACCTCTTTCTTGAAGGCAAGTACATTAACAGAGATCAGATGTCCCCAGTCTCTAAAGATGGATCTTATTATGCCAGGAACTAATAATGATAGAGGTGAGGGGAAGATTTTTAGGTAAAGAAGCTCAGATCTGCTTTGTGAGATGAAGAGGTCAACACTCAATAGAAAAATCTCCTTCTTGCCAGCTTCTTGAAGGCGTGCCCTTTGTGCCAGACATATTTTTTCATTCTAGCAGCTCTCAGAAGCTCCCTGATTTGGCTGGGCCCCATGCAGTCCTCTTTGGGGTCTGCCTTTCCCCTGTCTCTGGGGTTTCTTCAGAACATACTCCAAGTCTCCAAGACTGTGTTCCTGCTGCAGGCTCCTTGTGGCTGCATCACCATCTCTTCCTGCCCTGTGTTGGCTGCCAAGACCTCCTCCTAGCCCTTTTGGGGAAGGCGAGACCTCTGCATGGGGCTCAGACTATTGATGCTCCCTCAGTGGCCAGGGGGGGTGAAGCAAGCAGCCTGTCCCTCTCCTGTGGCCACCTGGCACAGGCAGTAAACAAAGGGTGGTAATTTGTCTTGTGTTGGCTTTGTCAGACTGGCAGTGTTTGTAGGTCAGGATGGAGTGACAGATGTTGAAGCTCAGGCACACGAGACATTTTTTTTTTTTCTTGTTCTTTTTGAGTCAGTGAAGCAGCAGTGCTGTGTAAGCCTGCACTGGGTGCCCTTGAGCTGTACAGGGTGAAACTCAGTGCTCTCACAGGAGAAATGCTGGTAATGCCAGCAGAGAGCACGCCTGGTCCTTTGTGGTGTTCTCTGTTCCCAAAGCTGATTGATTAAGGGAAGTCAGCACCTCTTGACTGTTACATGACTTTATTTCTACAGGCAGTCATAGAAGAAGCAGATGTTTGGTGGACTGATATTAAGAAAGCCAGAAGTGACTTTGAGAAAGACATTGTCAGCACCATCTCCAGCAAGAAAGGGAGCATCATTGCTTCTGAGAAGCTGCTGAGATACATGGAGGAGAAGAACCGCCAGAGGGTTAGTGCATCATGGCAAATTTTGAGGCTGGTCTGTCATCTAAAAATTATGTTGGTTAGGGAAAATCCTAGTTCCCATACTCTTGTGTGGCCTACATCACGTTTTCAGACTGTCTTAGCAAGTCTTTTTGGACAGCCCTTGTCACACGTGTCAGCTGATGACCAGCCCAGGTGCTCCTCAGGCTGCAGCACAGCTGTGAGCACAGATGTTGCAGAGCCCTTAGCGGAGCCTGGGAAAGCACGCGGTCATGCCCTACATTTAGGGTCGGGCGATGCTGAGCAGTGTTTCTCGCTGGGCTGCTTTCTAAGCCAGCAGTGAAGGCTGCAGTGCGGATGAGATGAATGGGAAACACACCATGAGGAGTGGGGTCTGGGTGCTCTTCCTCTTCCCAGGCTCTGCTGTTCCACTATTATTTGCTGTTCTTTCTTTAGGATCTGCTGAGAGAGAAGTTGCGCTTAAAAAATTATTTGCTTAACCGTTACAAGAAGAAGCTGCAGCAGCAGCTCAGGCAGGTGCGTGTGGCAGTTGAAGAGAGGCAGGGTCTCGATGGCTCCTTGAAGAACAAAAGGAGTACAGCTCAGTGCAGATGCAGGGCTTGCTCTGTCTGGAGATGCGGGGCCCTCCTCCGCCTCGCCTTTCTCCTTTGCTCCTGGCCTTGCTGCCTTTGTCAAACAGCATTGTCATCTACCCAGGTTCAGACCTGGCACATGTCTGCATTCACGGGATGAGACCAGAAGTCTCACAGAGTGGAAGCTGGCAGATCTCTTTGGGCCCTTTGTGCCCCGGAAAAGTTGTATGGTGGATCAGCGAAGTTCCCTGCAGACTGGCTGCTGCTGGCATGGCAGGAGCCTCGCCAGAGGGGACCTCTCTGCTCTGCTTGGACCCTCTAAGCTGGGACACAGAGCAGAGGCTCAGTGGCACGCATTTCTCTGGGAGCCCCAGGTTTGCACCCAGGCTGAACACCCTGTTCTTTAGGTCTGCTTTCCCCTCTTGGGACGCAGCTTTGGTCAGCAACCTTCAGCTCTGTTTCCTTGGGGTTTGCAGAAGGAGCAGACAGGAGAGACATTCCACGAGATCCATTTGCAGGAGCTGCAGGTTAGAAATGCCCAGTACCAGCAGAAGATCGGTGAGAAGAATGAGGAGCTGCTGCAGCTAAAACTGACCTCAACTAAGACTGTCCAAGTCCTCAACTCCTACAAAGTGAGTGAACCTCCCAGCACCTCCATTTTGCCTTTCTTCTGTTTCTGAGGGTCACACACGAGCCCTTGCATCCTTCCCTTTCTCAGTCAGAGGATGCCAAACACCTCTCTGCCTTCCCCCTGACTTAGCAGTTCGGTTGGCAGGTCTGCCTGGCACACCAAAAGCAGCGATGCCCTCATTCATGTTCGGCTGCAGCCTGACGATGCGGTTCACGCTTTGCAGCATGGTTATTTTACACCCTAGGGGAAAATTCCAGTAGGAAAGACCTTTGGTGCTGACTTGCACAGGAAAATACATTTTTTACATAACTTGTAACATTTGAAAAGATGTCATGAGCTGCAGCCGTCCCTCTGAATCTCTGCTCTTACCAGTGGAAAGTGCTTTTCAGCTGGTTGTAGCTGCTTTTCTCCCTCCGATCAGCCATTCTCCCTGGGTCAGTCCTAAACGCTGGCTGCTGTGCCGTGGGCTGTGCTGCCGTGTGACACAGAGGACATAACGAAGCTGCATGAGCAGGGCATGACGCTGCCTTCTGCAGGGACAAGCGGTGCTGCAGAGCTCCCTTCAGAGCAGAGCTCCCACAGCGCCAGCTGGGACCAGGCTGGAGGAGGAGAGGGGTGGCTTTGCAGGTAGTTGGGAGCTGTTGCTGTGCCTGCTGATGCTGTCCTGCTCTCATGTTCCAGAGGAAGCTGCAGGATGCCATGGCAACATCCACATCTCTGATGAAAGACCTCTCCCAGAGGAAGGAGCTGCTGAAGAAAATTGAAAGAGAAGCTGTTGTGGTGGAGGAGGTAAGAGGGCAATTTGGGAGACCCTCAGGCTTCACTTGGGAGGACTCTTTTGAGGTATTTTTTTTCTGTATGTTGGATACTGATGCTCATTTGAGGCTTGGCAATAAGCTGGATACCTGTGAGCCTTTCTGGGTCTGAGCGAGTCCCGGGGCTCCTGCTGGTGCCAGTGAGCACAGGCAGGTTTGCAGAATAGGCTGTATTGTGGATTTTTGCCCTGGCTCCACAGAGACCTGCCACTGGCTTCTTGAAATTCTACTTCCTTGAAGTTTTCATCAGCAGTGTCTGCCCCAGGGAGAACTGGCACTGCTGTCGTACCAGTGTGGGGACACATAGCCTGGCAGGGACACCACAGCTTTGGGACACGGGTTCAAGGGGCTCCCTAGCAGTGCTGCCTGGCAAGGATGGAGGCACTGGTGGATGCGTTCCACTGCTCCCCCGCAGTGCCAGGGGTTTAATTTATCCTGCCTGCCTGCTTCCCTGGAGGACTGGCTGGGGACATTTATTTCCCTGGGATCTCCTTGCCCTCTGTCCCTATTTCTCCAACAGCAACGAGCCAAAGCTGAGAGTGTGAATCGGCAGCTGCAGACACTGCTCTCAGACTACAGAGTCCCCCCAGTGATGAGTTACGTGCAGAAGAAGATGGCTGTTACTGACCTTAAAAAAAGCCTCAAAGCTTGGGAGAGGAAGGTGGCGGTTGCTGAGGTGAGCGAGACCGGGCTGGGTGTGCAGGAGCCCGGACATGTGCCAGCCCCCGGTCCTGGTGGAGCCGCATCTCTGCCTGCCCACCTGCAGCCACCCTGGGGACCGGAGCGCTCGCTCGTGACCCGCCATGAAGGCATGCGAGCGTTCTCGTGTGGCAGTTTCACCCTTGCCTGGAAGAGCCGGAGGCTCATCCTGTTTATGGAGCAGCAATTGCTCCCTACCCTGAGGATGGAGGTTGAATTTTAATGACTGAGCTCAGAGGGGAAGCCAAGGCAAGGACACAGCTTGTAATTTGACAGGGAGCACTGTTGGGCTGTTACTATACCAAAACCTGTTGTGTGTGTAAGGAGAAGGGGACGTATGGCAGCCTGGTACGTTTCTGGCTCTGCATGTGGAACCTGCACTGACCTTTTCCAGCACCCTTGATGGCTCCTCAGTGTTTGTAGTCCTCTTTGATGATCTCAAACATTTCTTACTCACTCTTCTTGAGTCTTTCCTAATAAGGAAAGGCTAGCCAAGATCCAAACATGAGTTCCTGGCAAAGTTGCAAGAATATCTTTGGCTCTCCTCCTGCCCCAAGTTCTGCAGTCTGGGAAGAGATGGAGAGATAACACAGAGGAGCATAGCCGAAGCCTGGAGGTAGCAGCACACATCTGTACCCCTACGCTGCACAGGATGTCTGTGTGCACAGCAGCGTGGGGAGAGAAGTGGCTGGGCTGGATGGGACAGGTAGTGTGGTCCTGTACCTTGACACCCTGCTCATCCTCGAGCTGAGATGAGCTTAGGTGTGGCAGGGATGGGGAAGGCTCTGAGCTTGTGCCTGCCCACCACTTAGCCCCCCCAGCACCCCAGTCTGCAATGGGCAGGATTTATGTGGTCCAGTCTTTTGCAGAGTTCAGAACCAGGTGGATCTGGGCTTGACCCATCGGCACCAGTGCTGCGAGTTCAGACATAGGGGTCCGGCTGTGGCTACCCCGGCACTGGTGGGCAGCCTTCTCACCCAGCTTCTGACCCAGGCTCTGGCCTGCATGCTGGCTGTGCAGCAGTGCCCAGAGCCCTGCCAGCCCCTGGGAGCTGGAGAGCAGCGAGGGCTCAAAGGGCTAAAGAAGGAACCTGCTGCCATGCAAGGGGCTGTAGGTTTCTATACAGTGCTGTTGTGTGGGGTCTCCAGGCTTCCTGTGGCATTCAGGGGAGAAACCAAAGCTGGTGTAGACCTGCAGGAGCTCTCCTCACATACCACAGCAAGCACCCATCTCAGGCGGAGCAGGGGTGGATGAAGCAGCAGGCAATACAGCAGCTCAGGCCAGGCTAGATTCCAGCCTTGCAGCTTTCCCCACAACATATCACTGCTGTCTGAACATATTAAGCACTTTTCCTTTCTCCTCTTGCAGATGCTCTTGCAAAGCTACCGCAGAGCATGGAATCGTGTCAGGATGTCTGGTAACCAGCACTAGGCTTGCCTGATGCTGCAGCGCAGGCAGTGGAAGCTGCAGAGGGAGCCACCCCTGTGGGGAAGTTTGCTGTCAAGTGGGTGATTGTAGCACCCTGCAAGCTGCAGTGAGATGAAACCACTTCTGCATGAAACAATAAAGAAACCCATGGCTTTGTTGTGAGGTCATCTCTTTGGTCTGTCCCAGCGTGTGCTGGCTTCCACCAGGCTCTGCTGCCTGTGCTGCCTGCTCCGCAGGCCTTGCTAGGTCAGAGAGCTCTGCTCTGGGTGCTCCCCCATCTACAAGCAGTTATTCTCCGGTGATCAAATCTGACACGTTCACAGGGACTGTCCTTTCTCTCTGGGCAAGCCCTGGTGATCACTTAGTGCAGAAGGAACCAGAGGGCATTCTCTGGGAGACGTGGGAGTTCAACATCCCTGTGCATGCACCGACACCGGAAGGGAGTGGAGCAGTGTGAGCATACAGGGCAAATCATTTCAACACGGCACACATGAACCAAGCAGGCTTTCTAATTGCAAAAGGATACTCCATTTACCTAAAGAAACAAAACAGTAAGAAGGGAGCAGCTGCCTCTTTCCCAAGCACCTGGGGCAAGTGTAAGCGTCCCTTGGAGATGGGAAGCATTTTCCCACTGCAGGAGTTCAGGTCTATCTTTCACTTTTTGGAGTAGAAATCAAGTTCCTGAGATACCCTCACTGCTGGTCTGGAAGCCTCCTCCCAGTCTTTGGGTGGAGCCTGCAGATCAGCAGTGGCAAATGCAGGAGGTCCTGTCCTCTCAGTGGTGGCCAAGATCCAGTTGCTGCAGTAGGACACTGGGGTGTACAGGAATGGTCCGTAGCATCTCATGCCACCCTCACTGAGAATGCCTTCAGAACCCATTTCTCAGTCCCTCTTATTTGGCACGTGAAGGGGTTGCTGGCATCACCCTTTTGAGAGACAAAATAGGCAGAGTTGTGTCTCAGCAGTGTCCCTGCTACCATCGCTCTCGGTAGCTTGGACTTCACTGAGGTGAGAGGAGGGCAGATTGCAGCAGTTGGTCCTTTATCATCACTGGCAGCAAAGCACCACTGATTCAGGGGGCTGGCTGCCTTTGGGCTGACAATGTCCCTGTGTGCCCCAGGCAAAGTGACCGGCATCGCTCTCCTGTGGCTGCCCATGCCTGATCCTTTGGTAGGTAGCACAAGGAACTCCTCTTGGTTTTGCCTCCTGAGCATCTTTGACCCTGGCCACATCAAAGGAGGCATCAGTGGCAGGAGAGGTCTAGGGACCAGAAGCAGTGCCTGCAGGGTGATGGTCACCCCACAGGTGTTCCAACATGATGCTAGTGTCACCGCTGAATGTTTCCAAAGGTGACGCTGGCAACTGACAGTGACACTGCTTAAGCCAGTGGTGCCTGGCACCTGACTCACTCTGAGCACAACTTGACTTATTTCAGGTTATCTGGATCCATGGGGGTCAAAGCTAACCTGCATGAGACTAGGAGCTGGTGGAACCATGACCAGCTCATGTCCTTGACCCATGGGCTGTGCATCGGCCAGCTCGGTGACACCAGTCCCTTCCTGCTTTGCAGGTCTCAGAGGAGGTCAGCACTGCCAAAGAAGCACGGCCCCCCACGGCAGCTCGGGACCCTCCTCGGGGCCAGCCTGAGCCCCTTCCTTTGCCCAAAGGACCAGCTGCGTTGTTGCCACCGCTGCTGGGAGATAGGCACCTCTCGTGAGGAACTGCAGCCTCCCAGCAGCCTGGCCGCAACCTCGGAACTAACGAGTTTTAAGCCCCGTGGTTAAGGGAGCTGGCCTGACTCCGTGCGGAGACAAAACCCGGAGCTGCCTCCAGCCCTGCCCACAGCCAGCCGAACACGGCGCTTCTGTGAGCTTGCACAAAGCCTCCCTTGTGCAGGAGGGGATCCAGCCAAACAAGCGATCTCCTTGGCTGCGTATCTCCTAGTGCTCCACCATTTACATTATTTGCTGGATTGGTCCTGCCACCAAGGAAAATTTAACAAGTAAATGCATCTGATAAAAACCTATTGACCTCGGTGAAACACCAACCCAGCCAAACCAGTCTGTACAGCACGACCTCCACAGCCTTTGAGACACGTTCATTCAGTTTACTGCCTAGAAAAACAAATGCTATGTGGTACTTGCAACAGCACCAGTGCGAATGCTTTGATTAAAACTCGTGTTAGCAAAGGCAGTGAGATGTTTGAGAGCCAAGTGCTGCTTCCTTCCCCAAGCCCGGTTCCCGTTGTGCAACGACACATCTCTTAAGTCATCTCCTTGGCATTTTGTGTTTCTCCTTTCCTGGTTCCAGATCACACTGCTCACCTTGCTGCCGGCTTTAGCACCAAGGACCCGACTCCTGAGTCCTGGGGACAGCCCTTCTGGCTGAGTGTCCAACAGGAATGATGCACCTTGTCTTTGCAGAGGAACTCTGTGAGAAAACAACTTTTGGCCACTGGCGCCTTAAAGTCTTACAGGATTACTTACAGGTGGTTCAAATCTCAAAGATTTGTCTTCAAGGCAAGATCTGAACCATCTGTGAGTAATCCCGTAAGACTTCCAGTGCCACGATGGATGGTTTGTGTGCTGGGGCAGCAGCTGTGATGGAGGCTCCCATAGTGAAGGCATGCATGGCCTGGATGGGTCAGGTACCAGCACCAACCTGGGGTTGTATTGCCAGCTACATTTTGTGTAGAAAGGAAGGCATAAAGTAGAGGGCAACTAGATTCTGGGCAGGGCAGAGGACAAACAGTCTCCAAGCTGAGTCCTTCTAGCAGTGAATGATGTAGCTGCCCTGGAAGTACAGCAGCACCGTTAGAGGAGGGCGCAGGACCAGGCTGATCCCACATGAACGTGTTACTGCAGCCATTTCCACAGGCAGGACAGTGGGATCTGCCAGGAAAAGCAAGCAGCGGTTACTAGCAGAGGTCTGGTCAGTCAGTAATACCATTCTCTAAGGGATGTGCATGCCCTTAACTGGAGGACAGATCCATACTGAATTAGCTTTTCTATTACAAGGATGATGGCTCAATTCATTTCTAAAGGGTGCCCTTGCCAAAGGGCTCTGTGTCTCTGTGCTTCATAATAAAACAATGAAAAACCCCATTAATGCTAAAATCTTACCAGGCTAGCACAGAAAGGAGAAAGAAAGGGTCTTTCACTTCCCATAGAGCCAAGAGCTGCCAAATTTACAGGGACTGTGGAAATGGAAAGCGTTTTAAATTATTTTTAAAGGCTGGAAGAGTTTTGATGGGAAAGATTACAGATGGCCACAGGTTTTGCACTCAGCAGTCATTGCTGTTTGACAAATCGTTACACAGAGGAAATCTGCCCCCAGACAATGCTCAACAGCTTTGAAATTAGTGGCAGGCTCATTGCAGATCGGTGACCTGGTCAACCCTCACTGCGCTGATTACAAAACTCTTCCAACTCTGGTCTCACTCACTGAGGCTGGAAGTTCAGGTATAAATGGCTCAAAGATCTGATTTATGTTTTGTCACCTCTCCGGTGGCTCTAGATGTTAGGCAAAGCCTCCAAAGAATGAGGAGATGCCTTCCTGATGGACTTGCAAACCAGGGATGCTGGATGCTTGGCTGTTTTTTTTTTTTTTTGTGACAGAAATGAAGGATGCTCTTTGTGACACAGCAGGATTTACACAGCCACAGAGCACTCCATCCTGAAACCAGTCCTTCAGAGTCTTTTCTGCTTTATTCATGTCAATTAAAATTGACATTTTTAACTACCAGCCTAAAACCTCAATCTTTATGTTTTAATTGTTAAATATCATTAAAATAACAGAAGCAAGAGCTCTGTGATCAGTGCCCTGATAGATTTATATTTTCTGGCAGATTCCCCATTTTAATGTCAGTCTTCCCATACCTGAGATAGCGTAGCAGTAAACATCCCAAACCGGAACATTATCAGTGAGATTGCAATTAGATACCAGAAAAGACCAGATCAGAAGTCTGACAGGCACTGTCCTGTGTGACTGTGTGGTGTATTGGCTCTCTACAACAGCAGGTCAGGCGTAGTTGAGTGAGCATGAAGGACTCAATAGTAGTGGGACTTCATTGACAGGTTTTCTTCATAGCAGAGTAAAACTTAAAAGGAATTCAAAAGGGGAAAGAGAAGCTGAGATTCACAGCTTCTTCCAGGCCATCAGTCTGTGGCATTGTTCCCACCCAGTGAAGCAAAATTGAACTGGCCAGCCAGGACATCTGTCCTACATATGATTTTTCCAGCTTTGTTCATCTATTGTTCTGATGATCCCACGATGATCCCAATGGCAAGGATCAGGAGTATACAAAGAGAAGTCTCCTTAACACTCCAGTCTCTGCCTTGGATTGTGGCACCACTGGCTTCCCAGGGCTTGCCCAGAGCAATGGCTGGACATCACAAAGCAATGTTCTTGGTTTAAGTGATGGTGTAATCCGTGCTACAAATTTTTCTGTCCTAGAAGGAGGAGATGCCATGCAGACCAATGGCTCTTCCAGTTTCTGCCTTCATCCAGCTATCCTGCCTCATCAGTGTAAGGATATGAGAGCTCCCTAAATTTTCTTGTGTGACATATCCCTAATCCCTGTGGGAACTGGGCTGTTCTACCACCTGCAAAACTGCAGGATGCCCAAGGAAATGGATGACTGATAGAGCCTTCACTGACTAACACGATGGTTTGTGCTGCAGAACAGGGCTATACTTGATGGCTGGTGACAGAAAGCTGGCCAGGGCCAAGACACAGTGCACAGACACTTTTACAGACAGCTCTGCCTGCTGGGTACCAGATCCTTTGCCGTAGGAGGCAGAGTCTGGCACAGCCTATTCACATTTCCTGAACTGCCGCAGTGCCGCTTTCCTCCAGGCGTACTTACCGTTTCACCAACTTCATGCTGTTTCCCAGCCACTGTTTCCTAGGTCCTGAGAAACAAAACATTTTCTTCAAAGGTCAGCTAAAGGTCCCTCCACTACCCATTGAAATTTCTAGCTTCATCCAAAGCTTGCTTTGAACCCAAGGTAGATTGTCAGCATGGGTGGAAGGTCAAGAATTGCAAGCACTCAAGCTACTAATGTAGCGGGGACCCGGCCACTCAGCACTGCTAATACAAGCTAATCTAATCAGTTCGTGAAGCTCGAGGGTTATTTTGCAATGTGACTCCTCTCACTAGAACGCACATCAGTATTTAAAACCATTTGCCAGCTGACTCACCAGCCCAAACCTCATTCCTTTGGTCTAGGTTCTGCTCTCAGCACACAGCACCCAGCTTAGGGTGGGATCTGCAGGCAACGAGGGCAAATCTCAAAATTGTAGCTGCTTCACATAAAGCTATGAGTCTACACGAATGAGATGTCACAGCTGTGACCAGGACAGCTACTGCTGTGACCTACCTTGCAGAAACACACCAAGAGAAGGAACGCAGCCAGCGGGGCCTGCCACTTGTCGTAACCGTGATGCTGTGAGGGCTTGTAGACGTGTCTGTTTACACAGCACAGGAAAACGGCAAGAAGCTTGATAAACCCTTCCCAGTGCACTGCTAGTCACTAACATCAGGATTAATCGCGCACAGTAAGGTAATGCAGTTTGTATCAATCAGCCCACCAAAGCCGAAGGAGTTGCTCCAAATGCGCACACAAACGAGCAAGGGGAGCATCTTGCACAACAGCTTTGGTGACTTGTGGAAATATGATTCATTTCCATGAACAAGCAACTAGCTTCTGGTTTCGATGAGTGCTAAGTACTTGTTGGATGCTGTGAAAATATCTCAGGCCATTTATTTTGTCCCTGCTTCTTGCAGGGGGGTTGGACTAGATGACCTTTGAAGGTCCCTTCCAACTCTAACCATTCTATGATTCTATGATTTGTCTTCTGATTTACTGACCTCAGGAACCAGATTTTATGAACAGTTTTTTTTCAGCTCAGCAAAAGCTCTTATCACCAAGAGATTGACACAAGGGGCTCCACAAAATGCTGGTGACTTTGTAGGAGGCAAATTGTCGTCACAGCAGCACAGATGCTGCCAGTCCTGACCTCTTCACTTAAAAGGCTTGGTGTTTACGCTGCTGCCTTTTCAACACTGTTCAAGCAGTAAAACAGCACCAATCCTGACCTGCATACCCACTGGCTGTCACTGGTGACAGGTGACCGTGCCTCTCTCTGGGAGGCTTTTGGATTAAAACACACAATCATTCTTCACCTTTCTGAATCTGCATGTGATGATGAACAGCTTCCCAGAGGCATTGACAGAAAGAAACATATTCTGGCTATTTATAGATGTAAATAAGATCCAGTTTTCAGCTGAAATATTAAGTGGTGGTTTGGAATCTGCCTCCTTCCTAGCTCCTAAGGATGCTCACAGCCAGGGCTTCCTGGACCTTCCCAAGATTTTGGAGTGAAGGAGCAGAGCTGGTGATTCAAGATGTGTTCCCTGATGGGGAATGCTAACTCCTGCCCTTGGTTTCCTGCAGTGGGACTCCCCTCTTTGGTCCCTCCTTAGAAAAGGGACAAGACCGGGGCTACACTGCTATTTCTGAAGAGCTTGTTCCCAGCAGCACAACCTACATGCTTACAGAAAGTTTGACACTTAAATTAACAAAGTTATTTCATTTCTGTCAGCAGCCTGCTGTTCCTTTGAGACTATACTAAAATATAAAGCTTGCTCATTAATTACTTCAAGGTTTAGTTACAATGTCTCCGAGTTAAATTTCAAGCAGCCAAACTTTCAGAGCCATATGAGAGACAGACAGACATACCCAGAGCAAGTTAATCCCTCAAAAGAGATGATGATGATGATGATTGATGTTATTGATTTCCCAGCAGCACTATTTCATCCTTCAAATACCAAGCATGTTAACTGGAGCGTGCAGAAGCCAGTGTTGTATGTCTCTATCCGGCTGTGGGCTGGGTTTTTCCCCCTGGACCACAGCTCCAAGAGCGAGCTTGCGTCCCTGCCAGAAGAGGAATAAAGCCAGGCTTTGTTACACACCTCCAGGGAAAACCTACACCCATCCTACAGGGTAAGCATCCTTCTCCATGGGTGAGGTAAAGGTGCATTGAAAATCAAATTGCATGTGGGCTGGTTACCACAGCACAGCTGGAAATTTCCCTGTCAGCACACTGGATTCCTGGCCGCCCTTGAAGCCAGAAATGAAGGCAACACCTGCTGTTTGTTGCAAACCACACCCACTTGAATTCAGTGTTCCTATAGCAGTCTCCCATATTTTTTCCAGATTTAGAGTTTAGAGACCATGACCTTGAACACAAGATAACAGCTGCAGCATTGATGCAGTAAATCACCTATCTTAAAGCTGATAAATAATTTTTGTCCCTTGTCAGCCACAAAGGCATATCAGGCTTAGTTACAAAAGCATGACTGAAGCCCCAGGTACCAAGAGGAAGCCCCTAAAAACTGGCAGCTTTAGATTTCAGCAGCATCACATACTGGCAAGCGTTATGGAGACTAGCTGCAGGTATTTCCCAGGAGGACAAAAGGAAACACCTCTCCGCACCTGGCTGATGGTGCTCCAGATCCGTGATGCATGTTCAACGCCCTTGCAGAGCAAAACACCGGGCTCCAGGTTTCAGAGTCTGTAATTGAAATGGCAGCAGGCCCAGTTTCCCTTTTTTCAAAGCTGTGGCAGTCTGAGAGAACCAGAATTGTTGGTGAGTCAAGGTGATAAACGTCTGCTAGAGGAGAGGTACCAGCACACATCACCCTGCCTTTGACTCCACCAGAACATAAAAGCTTCATCTTCCTGACAATGCCTTCAGCGCTGAGAGAGGATGAAGCATCCAAACAAAGCATCTCCTGATTATACTCTGGGGACTATAATCTTGCAATTCTTTTACATGTTGTCTCTATGTCAGAAACTTAAATTTTATTTATGCTGTCTTAATAATGAACAGTCAGGATTTAGAAGACTGTGGCACGTTTTCATCTTGCGATACTCACTGGCTTCCTTAGAGCTCCAGCTCTGGAGCCATGTTTCAGTGGGGGGGTGGGGGGGATTCGGTACTTTTTGAAAACTTAAAAATTGTTAAGAACTAGACATCAGAAGAATATTAAAAAAAAATCTAAGATCTGCTGAAAAAATCTATGACTTCTAAGCCAGCTTCATGAGTTTTAGGGCTCAATTCATTATTTTCTAAAATATACTGTTGTCAAAGCTGTAATTTAGCTCATTAAAATGGTTGTTGTTCTAGGGATAACAACACATCCTGGGGTTAATGCATTCTGTAACCTCCTGTTTCAGTTATTTTTAAAAATCAGCCATTGGCAGCCAGCTGGAGAGCGCTTTATTAGCGAACATCCATGGAGAGCAGACACTCCAACACCTGATATCTTAGAGGATATGGCAAGGACAAAGCTCCTCGCTGCACCTTGGAAAAGGAGAGAACAACAGTGACACAGCCTGCAACATGCTGGGCAGCACCTCATCGACCAGTGCCACCTTGGCACAGCGCTTCTCCTGTCCCGTGTCCACCCCATACCACCACGGGCAGGGATCAGGGCAGGTCTGACCTGCACCCTGCCCTGCTGTATTCACCTGCTGCACACATAGTTGTTTTTTTATTTTTCATATAAAGTAATACTACAATATCAACAGTTATTAACTAGCTTGAATGCATTTTACATTCAAGCTAAAGTGATGTTTGAAAGCAAAGGGCTGTATTCTTGACTAGTGTGGCACTACTTGAGAGATCAAAATTCACTTTATTAACATTACATCTTACATAAATATCCATATATACACACACACACACACACACATCAGGTCAAACTCCGTTCCTTTAATGCTTTGTAGATCCTGTTTCCCTTTTAGGTTAATACATATTCCTGTTCTCTGTGGAAACCCATTTATAACTTCTATGCCATCAACATTTAACTTTTTAATGTATTTTTTCAATAGAATAATTAGTGATATATATGCTAAATATATATCTAAAGACTATATAAATACATAATACATGTCTATGTATATATGTATGACTAGTATTAACATATTAATGGGAGTTTACTGGCTAAAATATAAAAGCATAATGAATTCAGATACTCCTAAAGAAAACACAACCATTCATTTGAAAATTAAATAAACATTTTCAAACCAAACAGACCCCAAGTGTAATCAAAATGAATTTTTGGGAAAAATGTGTTGTCTCAAGGATTTTTTTTTTTTAAACTTTCTGTCAATCTGAAGTGTTGTCTTTTTTTTTCCCCGGAATGCGAAGTACAACAGGGTCCTGAATGACCTCAGCTCTAGGCAAGTAATCAATACACTCATTTTTGTTTAGCTGCTGGCTCCTCATTACCTACTAGTGATACCAAGATGTCTAGCTTTTCTTAGCCAACTGCACTGGAAAAGGAGCTCACATTATAGAAAAATCCAGCAAAGGCTAAAATTGTAAACTTCATTCAGAGTCTTCTGGTATCCTTTTTCACAGACCTGTCTCCTTGTACAGGGATGCTAACGGAAACAAGAAATAGAGGCAAAAATAGTATTAGGTGCAGGATTATACACTCAGATAAAACAGGTAAGGATTTGATATTTTTGGATCTTGTCCATACCTTACTTGCAGAAATCAAATGTCTGTTTCTAAAGAAACAGGAGTGAAAGCAAAAGTTAATGCTTACTCCCAAAGTGAACAGTGTATATTAGCTGCAATCATTTGCACCACAATAGGTACGAAGTCATTGTCACCCTGTTAGTAACATTTCTGTCATAAATTACAATCCTGAATGTGAGATACACAAGGCTTTTCTGAAAGCCTATCTTGCTTTTGCTGAACAAGTACTACCCTCTGAACCTGACTTGTTAAATTCTGAAACAGCATTCAATCGGGTAGAGATCTATCGAGTTAGTCCTGTACTGTGTTCAGTGCTCTTACTTAAAAACTGATTTACAAGTCTTAAACCTAAAGCACATCACCCAGCAGTCTTATTTCAAACAAAGCAGCAGCACACTCCTTTTGCAAGAGGTGAAAGACACCTTACCAGAAAGACACTGGTTTAGGGAAAATTGCCAGTCTCCAAATCACAGCAATTCTGCAAGGCCATTGAGGCAGGAGTGAAAGCATCAATAAAAAAAAAGTGAGCCAGATGAAATGATTTGCCACTCGCAGAAGAAACAGGCAGTAAAAATAATCTTTCCCTCTTGGTTCAATTCCACTCCTTCAGCACCATTTCAATATAATCTAATTTAAATATACCCTTTCCAGAGCAATTGTTCTTACAGTTGGATTTACCTTGCCTTGATTTAAAGTATCCATTTGCAGGCCAAGCACCACAAGAAGCTTTTAAATATGATATTAATATAAAAGATGACAAAAATGGCTCATAGAAATAAGTTCATAGACAGTAGAGGGCAAGATATTAAGAGTAAATTGCAAAGCTATATGGGTCTATGGTGTGTAATGAGATAATTTTGGGATAGAGAGCATGAGAAACAGGGAGCCCTCAAGGGAACAAGGCCGGCTAAGGCAGCTCTGGTCGCTGCTCATGCTCCTCAGCCCCTTCTCCAGGCACGAACGAGGCAGGATGCCCTGTTGTGATGGCAAATGTGTGCAATTTGTTATTTTAAGTAGAAGGGCCCTCATTAAGTGAGCTGGGTAAGGCAGACATCCACCCGGAATCTCTAGTACAGAACTGCCAGTGCATTGAACACAGCATTACCTTCAGTGAATGTTAACACAAACCTCGCCTGCATACCAAAGTTATAAACCTTTAATTATCATGAACAATACCAACATTACTCTCCTAGCACAAACACTGTTACAGAAGACTGAAGATACTATTTGTATACCAGAACTGGTGATAAAAGCAGGGGACTATAAGACACAGTAAAAAACTAATTTTATAAATGGTTTCACAGGAAAAGCAAATGGAGCTATGGTGCCTTTGGGCTTTAAACTCAGGCTTCCAAGGGATTCAGAGTCATTCCCCTGACACATCCCTGGAAAGGAATTGCCTGGATGATTTTTTTGAACCTGCTTTTCAGAGGCTGCCCATGCTCAGATAATGAGCCGAGCACGTACGCAAGCCACCGTCTGTCTGGGAGCCATACAGCCATGTAAGTGTGGCAATGAATCATGGAATAATTTGGAGGCCACTGGGCTTGGCGTCCTACCCAAAGCAGGGCAAACTTTGAAGTTAAGAGCCAGCCTGAGCCAAGAGGTGACATTAGCTTGAGCTCAGCGCTGTGTAATGCGGGATTAACTGGAACCAGTGCATGTCTGCCAGGCTTCGGGCACAGCTGGGGCAGGGATGTTGTCTGCACCTCGCTGTGTTGATATGCTTGCCATCACCCAAGAATACTCTGAAGGGTTTGCAATGTTCTGCTCCTAGGCTAAACAGGGAAAGATCTTGGTATTGGCAAAACAAACAAGAAAAAAAAAAGCAGAGCAGACAGAAAGGGCACTTCTAATACAAGGTGTGTGAGAGGCTAATGCCATGACAAACTACCAATTTGGAAAATGACTTTAACATCTATCATTACATCCTATGATATCCTGGCACAAACAAAAAGTGAAAGAAAATTAAAAGGCTAAACTGCAAAACTGCAAGGAAGCAAACAAGAAGAGATACTGAAAGCTTGCCATCATCAGAAGAGTGATAAACACCACCTAATTTTTCAGCAGAAACACAGGAGCAGAAAAATCCTTCAGACCAGGGGAAAACGCCAATAAAATCAAACTGCAACACTGGGAAGGGCACTGTCCTTTGCTGGGCAGGGACCTCTGCTGTGTGTCTCAGGCAGAGTAAAGGAAGAAACCGGCTAGAGCTAAGGGAAAAAACAGGTAAATTACAGACAGAAAATATCTGCCAGACCTTCACTTTAAGACTAATAGTTCAACAAAGCAACAAATGGTAAAAGTCACTCCTCACAGCCCTTGGAAAAGAGAGCATTAGTATCTTCCCTATCCACTCTGGGGCAAGGAGAATAACTTAACGCACCCCTGATCCCAGTGTCTTCCCTTTCCTTTCTTTACACTGAGTGGGCACTGGAATTGTCACCCATGGGGAGCTGCTGTGTTTAAGGAGATGAGGAGAAGTGCAGACACAATGAAGTGAGCCATTTCTGCAGTAAGTAAGCATTAAGGTAGTTGCAGAGGTGGTTAGAAGAATAAAGAGGTGCAGGTCAGCCATTCTTTTCCTATGGTGTTAGATGCTGAGAACTGCATCCCAGCAGTCCTTGTTATACATAACAACTGAATCCCTGGGTTTTAACATTAAGTAAAAAAACAATACTTGTTGAAATAGCACCAGCATAAAATGAAAGAAATATCTGCAAAGAAAACAAGAACAGATTTCAAAGCCCTTCACTGATTCCCTCACACTAAAGTCACCATGTCCTGAGGCATCACTCCACATCTCCATCTATTTTGTGGTTAGATACCACAGCCACCACCAATGTCTTCAAGTGTAATTAACTGACACCGAAGTTGCTTACACTGTAGCCATCTTGTGAAGGTCTCAGAGGCCAGCATGCATCCCAGCACATTGTTTACTCTAACACAAGATGTCAACACCTCGGTGCAAGGACTCTTCTCACCATCAATGTTTCAGAGCATTCACCATGCATGTTTCATGCACTGACAACAGACCATGCTCAGCCTTGCCTGGCTGGGCCAATGGATCTGTGATGAACTCCTAGACCAGAGGGCTTAATTTGGTCTGGTTCATTGTCAGGAGGCAAAAAAGCCCCACACACTTCACATCACCTCTATGAAATTGCCAGATCCTTCAAGAGCCCCTTATTACTCCATTATAATCAAATAGTAACTTCTGTTCAAATATCTTTAAAAAGGGGAGAGGAATTAGAAAGGACTGTGTGAAATCCTCACAATTATCAAAATAGCACTGCGTGATGTCAGAAATATTCCTTATTTCACAGCGTCATTGCATCACTGTTGGACTTCGACACAAGGGAAGCAACCACAGACCACTCTGGTGATTGCTGCATTTTTAGCAGAGGGCACATGCAGTCTGTAGGATATTTTACTACTCCAGGGCCCTACGGAGTTAAGAAAATAGTTTTGTAATATCAGAAATAGCTTTCTGCTTTTTGTCAAACATCAGGAGAAATATGCCTATGCGATAAGGCAATGTTTGACAATTGTAATGTCGGCATCCAAGGAAGCCACGTCAACCCCGGTATGAATCTCATGGCTCAGTACAAGAAGTGTTACTGAAGGAGAGTCTCAGAAGTTGACAGGTTTAAGTGCAGCATAATTTTCTTACCACTTCCAGGAGCCTCTCAATGATACAGCTGTGTCTGCAGTGTGAATTTATTGGGAAATTCAGGTGGTAAAGTGTAAGGACTAGAAGAAAGTAGTGCAAGTCTGGGAGGAAAAAAGGGTTTTTTCACTGACTTTACACATCATTTCTCCTAACATTCAGACCTCAGCTTGTTCTGTGGAGTTCTGGGAGCTGTATCAGTGCATATCTGGTCACAGCTTCACTATCCGCAGACGGGAAATAGATGGGGTCACCATGTCATTGAAACCCATGTAGATATGCCAATCTTAAGAATCTTGGGTTTTACAAAGACCATTCCCAGCCCATGGGGCTTGTGCATCCTCTTGTGACTCCACAGAACCATGACCAGCACATCACTGAATCCCTACCTTAAGTTAACCTCGTGTGAAAAGAATACTAAGAACCTCAAGCTTCCCTTCAAAACTAATAATGTGGTAGTGAACAGAATGAGACAGATGATGCCCTGTGCAGGGCCACAGCGCTAATGGAATGACATGGATAGAGAAAAGAGTTAACTACACTGCACTGACTAGGGTGATCACTGGCTTGTTAAAGTCAATGGGAATGTTCTTGATATGAAAGGGTAAGGCAATGAAGAATTTGTTCTCTATTTCTCCATACACTAGGTGCCCATACACTCATCAAATTTATAACCTTGATCTAAGGACAAAGCTGAAAGGGCCTCATGAGCTCAAATTGCACTGCATGGCAGATAAAATTCACTACATTTGTAAGCTGGACTGCCTGACTGCTGCCTTGTCACGTTTAGTACAAAACATTGTGATGTGTAAGGGTACAGCACCCCAAAGTCTCCTGCTAAAAAGCTGACATGGTGTTTGCTCAGTGGAATTCAGACACAGAGCTCAACTCATGAACGAGAGGGGAACAGGGAACCCATCAAAGAGCTTCTAAGGCAAACACATCCTCTTAGCAGGGCCTTATCTCTACAGCAGTAGATCAAAGAGCAGTCCTGCACATCTGCACAGGCACCATTACCAGTCCTCTACAAAAGACTGGCTTGCTTGTTGACTTGCAGGACTGCAAGTTGTGCATCACACATGAAACTCATGATGAAGAGTTTGGAGATTTTTAATAAATCTAATGTTAGACTCCTTTAGGAACCTCAACTAATAATCTGACTTTCAGAACACAAGAGCTCCACAACACTCAAGGAGTTCAAGTGAAGGGATTTTTCAAAGATTCAAATTAATTTTATCAGCCCTCAAAAAGGGATGATATAAAAACTTGTTTGAAAATGTTTCCAGGAACTTCATGTGCCCTGGAATACTCACTAGCCACCAATACTTGTGATTTTATAAAAATGTTTTCCATTTGAAAAAAAATGGTATGCCCCCATTGCCTAGTGAAAGACAGATACACACAAAAAAGACCAGTCAGGAGGAAACAACAGTACTTCTTGTACCTGAAGTACTGTCCAACACAACATCAAGCTTGAAGATGGAAATCTTAGGTCACTTATAAAAAAAGTAATTTCCAATAGAGGTTTGATTTTGAAAGAATATGTCACATCTAATAGATTATGAAAGCAACAGTTGTTCCTTTGGTGGAAGCAGAAGCTACCCTCTTGCTAGCCTATCTTAGCAACTTGATGTAGTGTTTATTAGAGAAATCCTACTCTGCTGACAGAGAAGTATAACTGCTGTAGAAGGATGAATAGCTAGTTACCTATTACTTTTGGGTTCACTGGGTACGCAATGTGCTCTGACCTCTTTCATTCTTCCTGCAGCACTGGCTGGAACGTTCTGCTGTGAACAAAAAGCATAAAAGGCACCATAGGGATCAGGTGAACCTGAGCCCACAATGTTTGTTGCTGATGTTTGTGCTGATGCTGCAGCAGCCAACTTCTCGAAGTCAAGGTGACAGTATCAGCATGAACATTTCCTTTTGCTGTGATCCCTGGGCAGCCTCCAGCAAACTGGGCCAGGGATCCCTTCCCTGTCTTCTGGGATTCAATGGGCCCTTTCACCACCCCAGACTGAGCACCCACAGTCTAACTGGTCTACCTTCACCTGCCTGGGAATTAGGGAATACTGCTGTCTTACAAATGGAACAGTCAGACTGTGGCATAAATTCTTAGTTGTGTTTGTTTTGACATTTGACTATGAGCTCCTCCTCAGCAACACTTCTTGTCTCGAGGGTTTCAGTGGTGAAGCACTTAGGTACCTCTGTCTTCTGGCACAAATGACTTCAGTGCCACACACAGACATAGGAAGCCTGGATTTGACACTGTCATTCTCAGGCTAATTTAAAAGGAAATCCCATCAGGAAAAAAATCTCCCCTTTGAAGTTTTGCCTCAAAAAATATTAGTACTATAACCAGAAAGTGGTATTTTCTTGCAAGATCATATACTACATTTAAAGATTCGTATGTTCTAAGAAGAGGAGGTTAAAAAGCAGAATAAATAAGACTTTGATTAAAAAGAAACATGCAGTGTGGTCAGTAGCCCCCCAGCTAAGAGAAGGGAGAGAAAAAAAAAAGTGAAGCAGGTGCTAAAACACCAAGTGACCATTGCTTCCCAAGTGCACACAGAGCAAGAGACTCCTCTGCATTTGCTCATCAGATAGCAGATCTCTGTTTATACAGCCTGTCAGATTCACCCAAAAGAGACATCTACAAAGTATTCTCTTGTCTAAAGTGAGATGCAATGACACTCAGCCACACAGGTATAATTTTATTTTATACATACTTGGAACTAAACTCAGCCCAGTTGCACATCAACATAGATACACTGACATGTAGCGTCCTCCCAAAGCTGCGAGGCTGGGCACAGTCAGCCTCATCCCAGGCTGAATTTGTTCAGTGAGATACAGGGGCCTTAACAAGAAACTGAGCTGGGAAGGACAGCTGGAACATGTTGTCAGCTAGGCCATCAGTATCACCACCAAAAAGCAATCATTTGGCAACATGTGAGCCCTTAGGTGCCAGAAGAGCCATCATTTGCTACTGCATTTAGCATAGGCAGTAACTGTGGTAGGGTTGGCTTGTATTTTTAATGGCAGCCAGTATAGACAGTTAAAACCATAGAACACAGGAGGAAAAAACCAGCCCCTCACTCCAATACCTGTCTCTTCCCAGATATCACTGGACAGTTTAAATGATGCCATTAGGTCTTTGCTTGCACACAACAAATCCTATGCAGCAGCTCATATAAAAACAGGGACACTCTGAGAAAGTTTTTATTTGCTATTATTTTTTATTTCACTTGACATGCCTGTCAGTGTCATCCTTCTGTTATACGGTCACACATACACACACAGAAACTGCAATGTGTTCTTAGTCTATTCTTGAGTAGCCCACCCTAGACATAGAAACACAGAGGGCACTAATAGCACAGATAGGAGAAATAATCCCATTTGCTGCAACTTTCTGAAGTTTTCAGTGATTTATGAGTTGTTTCAGCAGATGGAGCCATTGCAGTACACACCATGAATTGCCAACTAGGCCAATCCACTGCGTTCAAAGGAAAAAAGCTTCTGCCTGCTAGGAGGATATTTTCAAAAGAACCCTTGGCTGTATCCAGGCAAATGTGTGTTATCCAGGCAACTACATGCTCTTCTAACAAATGGATTGGCTTGCCCTGAATCTCCTAGGGCTGATTTGTAGATCTATAGGATCATTAGTAATTATACATTAGTATCTTAACCTAAGCTCACAGCTTTAACATGCATTTGAAAGCTGGCATGTTCCCAAGTCATGTCCACTGAGTAATTCCAGTACATAAAGACCAGCCTTTGCCACAATAATCAACCAGTACCCTTTACTGGTGTCAAAATACTTTTTTTTTTTTTAAAGGTCAGAAGTCACTACCATGGAAAAGGGATATAGCTACAATTGCTGAATTGTTACCCTGCAGGATACCCCTGACTGATGGAGTGAGGCTTTCAGAATATTCACACACAACACATTAAGGAAAGTAATACAAAGAAGAATACAACAATTAAAGTCTCCAGAAATACATTCATTTATGAGTATTGCTCTTTAAAGGTCCTAGGAAGAGAACTATGATCGTAAACTTAGGCATAAACCAGCAAGCAATTCATGGTACAATTAGAATTTGAGATAAATTGATTAATAATCTCCTGCTGAAGCATCTAATTAAGATGAAGCTGCATTCAAAGGCTTCTGTTGACATTACACATTACTGAAGGGGAATCGGGATTTAATACCTCCTTGGGATGCAAACTCATTACCATTTTCCCTGATGGAAGCTACACATATATACAAGGGGTACAGATTATTACACTTAATATAGAAAGACCGAATGCCTTCAATAACTGACCCCTTCTGCTTTGCATGCTGCATAAGACCTGCTCATAACCTACACAAGTAATTTAGCAAGCCTGCCCCATATACTCTTACATGCTTTATAATTTTGAGTGTTAAAGACAGTACAGCAGCTTTTCTACAGTGACAATCACAACAGTTCTGGGATATATCACCATTGTACTGCTGGGCTGATGGTAATCAGGGTAATGCTTCCACCTCAAAACAAATCTCTTGCCTGGAGTTATGGCTTTCACTCTACAGACCATCACAGCAGGAAAGTTACACTGAAAGCAAGTTCAGAGGCTGCAACACCAAGCCTGTGCTCTCAGCACCACAAACCTATGAAGGACACAAATGGTATGCTATTATCCAGGGACATCTCAGCCTTATGAGTAACATACCATAAATCAAGGGGAATTTGGTGAAATTGAGAGCTCACAGAAGGGATGGACAGAGACCACAGTCAGGCATCCAAAGAATTTCTGCCATGCATTTCCACTAAAGGCTGGAGGTCTAGCTTCTAATATATCATTCAGTCCCAGGCTCCAAATCAAAGCCTTCTCATTGCACTAACTCCTGTGGTAGTTTTGGATTGAAACAGATAATGAAATTGAGGCCACAAAGCCCTTCTCATTGGGGAATAAATCTAAATTTAGACTCTAATCTTCTCATGAACCTATGAAGCTGATTTACCTAACTGCATTACTAATGTTCTTTACAAATATATGATGTCTTAAAGGCATTTCATTTCCCTCAGTGTATATGTGGCAAAGTTGGATTAAAAGGATGGATTCTGCTAGAAATACTCATCATTATACAACACAAGTACTATAAGAAATCAGTTCACCCACCTTTTTAAACATCTTCCTATTAAAACAGCAGGAAGCACAAGCAAAAGAGAAGCTGAAAAGAAAGAAATAACAAAACAGCAAGAAACAACTGTATTATACACTGGTGTGAAGGCACCATTGCTACGTATGCTGGGCTGGGCTAGGCTGAGCTTGCTGGAAGCAATGGCAAACTGAATCTTCTTTGGGGATCATCAATCAGGTCACTGCAAGCCTGGAGCTGCAGCTTCTGAGACCCCACCAGCTCAGAAGAGGTTACCTAGAGCAGATATAGTGAAATGATGAGACTGCAAATAAGCAAGCATATTCATGGCCCGCTGCTAAGCCATCCTCCTAGGGAGGTCAGACCTCTCCCATAAGGAACCTTCTGCGGATGAGGCAGCTTGCAATGGCAACAGATGAAAAAGCCAGCAGAGACTCCACATGAATCTACAGTTTCAAACTGCTCCTGTTGTCTGGGAGTTCCAGGAGTGGCTCTTTAAACCTTTTTGCACCAGCCTGCTAAACTAGGGAAAGCAATTAATATCACCTCTCTGACATCTCAGGAGGCTGGGTTTCCATGAGACCCTAACTCTGAAAATGCTAAGTTAACTTCAATTTGTTTGAAGGTGTCATTCCTAATCAGCTTTACAGAAATAGCTAACTGCTTTGGTGTGGACAGCCAGAGCAATCTGTGATGATGCCATTATCTCCCCAACTAATTATTTAGAAGGAAACTGAATGCAAGGGAAAAATTAAAAGTAGAGGAACATTCTGCAATAAAAATGTAACCTCATGCAGGGAAACAAGATGAGCAACGTTTACTAGGAACAGGAGCTAAGTGTACATGGTTCTGCTTGGAACAAAACTTTCTACCACATGAACAAAGCTCATCCCTGGAGGAAAACAACAAGCCACAGCTACAGAGCTTTGAAATCCCTCTTTGGTACCTCATGTCCTAGTGATGATTACCTAGTCAAGCATCTAAGATCTGTTGCAGAGCTGAGCCTTAGTCTGCAGAATGAGCTCATTAGGAACCACAAACCACATCATGTTTCACTTGAAGTAAAAATTACTATCATTCAGTCTGACACCTCTAAAGCCATAGAAGCATGGGCATTTAGAAATGAAGCACAGAAACAACTCTATACTGCATACAAGTCTCAGAAAGGATACAAAGGAAAAACTAAAACACATACAACACATTACTTCATGCACCCAGGGGCTCCAGGATGGAGACCATTAATCAAAAAGAAGAAAAGTAAAGTTTCTGCATTGAAGCCCCAAGTAAAAAGGTCTCAAGCTGTTTAAATACTGCTAATTGTAATAGTGAAAGATGCTATGTCATAGTTTAGCCCCACTCAGGACCAAGCTACACAGGCTCTCACTCACTCCCCTCACCCTCCAGTGGGGCAGGGAGGAAAATGGGTAAAGAGAAGAAGGCAAAAAATCATGGACTGAGATTAAAAAAAATATTTAGGAGAACAACAGAAGAAAAGAAAACAGAGATGGAAAACAAACCAACTAACCCCAACAACAAAAAATACTGAAGCACATAACTCACAGTAGTACAACAGCTCACAGTAGATCTCAGCAACAAAAACTTCCCCTTTCCACCCTCCTCACTTAAATACTGAGCACGGTGTCCCATGGGATGGAATGGCCCTTGGGCCAATTTGGGTAACCTGTCCCAGCTGTTGGCTAATGAGTGACCTATCCCAGCTGTGTCCCCAGCCACAGGTGCCACCAGCTCCAGCTCCTCTCCCAGATCGGGTGAAAATTAACTCTGTCCTAGCCAGAACCAGGACATGCTATCAACAAAAAAAAAAAAAAAATCACCATTGGTGAACGGATATAACGGCACTTTCTGTAGTGGATTTACATCCATTTATGTGATGGAGATATTTGGCCCTCGAATTCTGTGAGAAGACAGATTTTTGAACTCCATATTTTGAAAATAAGGTCTAAAATAATCACTCATCTCAATGAGATTACTCTGGGTTTTCCAAACCTTCCCCACTGAATGTGCTTTTCTGTTATTTTACTAGCTTTTCTTGTAAATAGAGGATTATAAGAAAATTAGAAAATCAAAAGATAGGCAGTGTCTCGCAGACGAGGTTAAAATCCTGCCAAAAATCCACATCTGGGTTTGTGTGATAAAGCTTGACATTCAGTACAAGCCTCAAAATCCAGAGAAAATACATTTGCTTTTAAAATATCTCACACGGTTTTGTCATTTTTGAATATAACATTCCTGGATATTTAGCTGATGACACCTGCATACTGCTGCCTTACTGGCAATGAGAGATATTGCTGGCCACTTACAGGGGTGTTTCATGAAAACCAAGATAAACTTTATAGGATCAAAGAGTAGCCCATGCCTGGAAGAGAAAAGCTGTCAGATTTGAGGATACGCTGTGACAGGATGTTCTCAGAACTACAGAGCCGCTCAGCTGTCAGACGACGCAAGCCGCCTGCCTTGTCTCCTCCTCGCGTTCCCCCACGCAATGAATCACTGGGCTTCCTCCAGATGGGATGTTCAGAATGAACTGCATCATCCCCTTAATCCTCTGACTCCAGGGGTTAATACCTCAAACTCTCCCACTACGCTTTGTAAGCTCCCACCAAACGGGATCACTTGCCAGGTCTGGCAAGTGACAGTGGGTAGAGAGGGTGGATCCCGCAGGATTCCTCAGGCATCCCTTCAGCAGCTCGGAGAACAGTCAGCCCACCTCTTAGAGAGTTTCCTCTCGTTCACAGCAGCTACCTCTCTGTCTTCCAAAGAGGCTGGGAATGCAAGCAAGGAACTGTGGTTTTGCTCTGCTCCTCGTGGATGTCCTGGCTGTTATTATACTGACAGTCTTTCCCACTGGGGCATAGAATTTTTGGTGTGCTAATTCTGACTATAATCACATTATAATAGCCAAATTCTCAGTATGTGTTCAGCGTAACATGACATTTCCATAGCATTGTTTACATTGAAGGATGAAAAAACCCTCTTCACAAGCTACAAACAAGATTCTCTACTTTTTGACATGATGCAGTTTGAATCTTTTCCTGTTCTGGCATGCCTCACAAACACGGGACAGCCTGAAAAGACACCCACAGTCCAGAACGAAAAGCAGCAGCCAAGAGGCAATGAGATTTAAGGTATTCAGAGATTCCGCTGGGCAAAGGCAGCAAGCCATGGGCCAAAAGGAGCATTCACACTCGGACAAAAGCAAAAGGAGATTCTAAGAACCCTGGAATATCAGCATTCTGCTCATCCAATGCTGATGGATGTAGGGCTGGAGTAGTGCTGGTAACACTGAAACCATAGTTCACAGAGCACAGGCAGTTGAAAACATGAAATGCAGATGACTGCCATCCTCTCCAGCGAGTGATCTGAAGGAAGACAGCGAAGAAATCGGTAGCCTTCATGTTTTGGTAACTTAATGATTCACATAAGTAAGTCAAAATGAACCTACTCTCCTTGCAATTCAGAAATCCAACTATTATTCTAGATGTCGAGAAATAAGTAAAGTTGCCTTTTTTTTTTTCAATAACTCACTCAGTAAAACTCTTCAGAGTAATGTGAATAAGAGTGAGAACCTAGAATGAAGAAAAATATTATCAGGATATAAAGAGAAAAATACTAAAAATATCTGTAGTCAGATATTACAATTGTGTATTTGAGTCTGAAATACAAAGAATAATCTTTTATTTTCTTTACAAGGGTAAAATTTGCAAATGTTAGCTTGCTTTTACTGGAAATGTCCTGGATAGGTCAGAAAAAAAGCCCAACATCATTCAGAAAGTGAAGCTCATACAGCACTCCATTCCCATATCTTCCTTTCAAGTAGGTCATCAGTTTCTAGTTTTATGTATTTTTTTTTTTTAAAAAAAAAGCTTTCTTCTGTGCTCAAGGATTGATTCATTAGACTTTTTTTTTGTCTCTCTGGGCATTGAGCAGTCTTTTGCTGAATGGAGTTGTAATGTATGCAACTTAATTGCAAGAGCATCATTTCCAGCATCTCCTTAGGATATTTACAGCAAAAAGGAAATTCCTGGGAAAAAAAAATACTGAAGAATTCTAGAAATGCTTCTATTCTCACTTTAGTTGTCAAAAATGCTGTTTGCAATACCAGCTATAGCATCTGGTTTAACTTGTCACTTCGATACTCCTTTTCAGTAGGTGCTTAGAGATGTTGAAATTCATTCTATGAGCTGGCCAGAGTCCCTGCTGACATCGCTGCCTTCTGGCTGAGAGACCCTTGGCTGGAAAGAGGAAGCCAGAAGACCCTTCCTGTAGGATGCTTGGTTACCCGAAATCCCTTCACTTCTGTGGCTGTTCTTCTATCTGCAAAGTGGGACACAATCCTCCTCCCTTCCTCCACGTGGAAAGGAAGGACACTTTGAGATGTAAATATTAATACTGTGTATTGTTAATACTGTTGCTGAATCTCTCACATTTGCAAATAAACTGAACGGGAAAATGATTATCTTCTTGGTTTAACTACCAACTTGTGCTGCTACTCCTTTTCCTTCAAAAAATAAATTTCTACTGGGCGGCAGAATCTGTCTCTTGCAGAGCACTATTTATTCATATGACGTAGCACTTAACTCTCTTATGATAATCCTACTGAAGCCAATTGGTTTATTGAGTTATATGCCTGTATTTGCACAACAAAGGGGTTGCAAAAGCTTTTATCGAAGATACAGTACAGCATTACTTACAAATAAGAGCTCCCACTACCGCAGGCAAGTTAACAGATTAGGAAATGCAAATTTGTTGAGTGAAAGTTCCAGGAGGGAAAGGAATGATCAAAGCAGCATCAGAAAGCAGGGATGGGGGCGAAGGATATGCACCACAATGTGTTGCCTTCTAGCAGCTGGACAGAAGGCTCTGCTCTCAGAAGTGTGGACACCACATGCCAGAGTTTTACCAGTGCACTCAGGATCCTCTGGCCAGGATTAGCCGGTGAGATTCTGGCTCCACTGAAGTCAGTTGTCTCATCTAGGGATCTTAAAACAGCCAACCCCCCTGCCAGCGTTTCTGATTACTTGATAACAAACACAAATAAGAAAAGCAAGTCATACTATAATCCTAGATGGGGACTGAGATTCTGCGTGAGAGGGGACAAAGGCACAACATCAACCTTCGTTTGTGCTGTCCAACACGTAGAGATGGATGATTCCACTCTCCCTTTGATCTTTAAAAGCAAGGTAAGGAGAGCTCCCAGGGAGCAGTACTTCCCGCTCCCATTGACATCCTGCACCTTGTTCCGCTGTCTTACTTCGCGTATTTAATGTTATTGAGGTTACCCACGATGGCAGCATCAGCTGGCTCTGGCATAACCTCACAGACACATGCTGTCACGACACACCTCAGCAACCGTGCAACACAGACATCAGCCTGCTCTGACCAAATGAAAGTCCCTAGAAGGAGCAGGTAACATAATTTTGCTTCCCTGAATTTATCTCAGGTATTAAATTGGCTGAACTGTGCGGTATTCATAATTTAAGAATAGATGGGATGTGACAGCTGTCCCTTGATTTCTAAGTTTCCATTCTCTCCCATACTTTGCCATCATCTTATTTTATCTACTGTCCTTGGAAGGAATTTGAGTTTTCCCCATTGCAGCTCCAGCTTACTCCTGTAATATTTTGCTCTGTCATTACTCAGTTTTTGGTATATGCCTTCACCTCCCCCTCTTTTGCTCCACCTTCTCTCAGCATCTCTTTTCCTTTCTTATTCTGACACTTTTGCTCTTTTCCTTACTCTGGTTATTGAGGGGTTCTGTTATTCTTTGTCTCTGTAAAGCTAAAGGGTCTGATTCCCCTCCCAGACTGCTTCTGCTGGTGTAGCTCCATGTGACACAAAGGGTTTTGACTTTACACAAATGCAGGAGGAGAATGGTCTCCAGTTTACAAATCCTCCTGTCCTAACAGGCTCAGTTATGACAGAGGCCATTCCTTTCAGAAAGGTCTTGAAATCATATTTACAAAAATGGAATATGGTTTAGGATGCTGGGCTCGTTCCGTGTATTTCTATACTGAGATTTACACACCAGTGTTCAAGAATAAGGACCTGCCGAGTGCCTTTCTCAGGATGAGAAGGCAAACATACTACAAAAAGGGGTGGCATCATTTTGGCTGTCAAACCCATCATTCTTTAAAATTCTCACTAAAGAGCAATTCTTCAACTGATTTTACAGTGAGTGTAAACACCTTTCCCTTTGTGTTCTTTCAACTTTGCCCAGTACTTGAGGCTTTCTGCGCCTCCGTGCCTTCTTTCGCTATCCCACGCTGCAGGCTGAGGCATCTTGGGACACAGGGAAATAGCGCTTTTCTTTCTTCTTTTTCCAGATGTCTTACTTCTGCACTCTAGAAAAAGAGCATATACCATTTGCATAGCTCTCTCTTCTCGCTCACAGTGCAAGCTTTCATATTTAGCGTAGAGATTTGTTTCCTAAATCTGATTAAGCAAGGAATATTTTTACCAATCCAATTCAGCAAATTATAATTTTATCAGAACTGCCCTTTAGAAAGAGCTTTCAGAAATTGTTCTGTAACTCATGTGGAATATGTGCACAGATAGAGGATTTATTTTCCAAACAGAAAGATTTCATCTTTCATTAAAAAATCACAAAAAAACCACAGGACCATAGTTAACATTGCTATCTAATACGATGTCTGTTTTCTGTACCACAGATAAAAGTTCATAATCTTAAAAGAAATGACCATTTACATTAGATCTCTCTTCAGGAGCGCGCGTTTCCCTTACAGTCAGGATTTAACATTCCTGAAAAATGGGAAAAGGGGGCATTCTGCAATCAGCAGTGCGCGGGCGTCACGCTGACAAACACACGTGCATACATTCCTTCTGCTCCTGGGTCTCTATTTCTGATACTTGCCTAACAAATTAAGAGCATTTAGATTTTCATAAATCCAGCACACCACAGTTCACAAAAAGCTTGCCATTTCTTTGTTGGTTGGAGTTTTACAGCATCTACTGCCGTGGTACCGAAAGGATGCGTAAGTGACAGAAGTACATCACCCTAAGGTCTCAGCCTCCAGTGCCTGTGCTTTGTTTTTCTTAACATGAAATAAAATAGTGCAAGATTTAATAAACTGGTGCAAATTTGATTATTTTTGCATGGGTTTGACTTTGATCAAGATATTAAAGTACCAGCATGCTAATTGATGAAGACAAAACAATATCAAATCGCAATGGATCCAGCTTGAGCAAACAGCAGCATGAAAAACGCTGAGGTCGTAAGAATTAAAACATAATTGAAGAGGCATTGGCTTACACCTTAGTCATAGACTGAAAATGTCATTAAACAAATCATCAAACCCCCTATAAATAACTCTTTATTTTTCAGGGACAGTGTCACATCTGTGTTTCAGGCCTGCTCAGTGGTTTGTTTTTCTTCCTTAGCAGAACAAAGACTGAAATATCTACTAGATTATTTAAATGTTATTTTATAGACTACTGTATAAAGAAAGAATGTTTTCATCTACACCTTAGCAAATAGCAAGAAACTTTTAATGTGATGAAAAATGAACTGACTTTGAAACAACAAAACAATGATCAAAAAAAAAGCACAAGGTCAGGTTCAGAGTATGAAGTAAAATTCAGGTAAAAATTGAGATAACCACTGTTTCTATGCTTGTACAATCAGTCACAGGATTTAGCACAGGGTATCCGATTCTGACATCAAAATATGACTTCATTACTGATTTTATAGCACTAACATAAATTACTTTGGGATGTAGCTTCACTTTGAAACCCATGGTATACACAGCTTGCCAACACTGACTTCTGCCGACTGAGCGCAGCCACATCCGTCAGTCGCATCTCGTTACTCTGCGAGATGTCCCACAAAAAGGAAACACGGGGATGACAACCCACATGAGCAATATTCGCTTGGCTTTTCGCACAGCTAACCGGTAGGGCCAGATGAACGCACCGCAGCCGTGGAGGAACCCCTCGGCCTGCCAGAACGGCTGCTGGGGGGGGCCAGATGTGGCAACCCCCAGCTCCAGGGGCTTTGTCAGCCAGCAGCGCAGGCCGGGCCCCGAGCAGCGCTGTTGCCAGGCGGCAGCCGCTCAGGCCGCACGTTCAGCACGGTGCTGTGTTCAGACGAGAGACGGCTCCGAGATGCCCCTCTGGCCGTCCCTCGCTACAGAAGCTGTTGGCCCGAGTGGGCGCAACGCCGGCACCGGCAGGACAAGGCCGCGCCAGGCCCGGGGCCGGGCCGCTCGCAGCCGAGGCCTGAGGCCTGGCCTCCCCGTGGCTCGGCAGCGCGCTGCCCGGGCCCTGGGGGCGGCGGGCGGCCGGACCCCGCCGCAACACCGGTGCTGCTGAGAGGGAGACCCCGGCCCACCCCTCACCGCGCACCGGGCCGGCCCCCATCGCGCCGCCGGACGCGGGGCGGGGCCGCGTCCGTTGCGGGGGACGGGCGGCGCCACGGCGCATGCGCGGCGGCGGGATAGGCTTGGCGGGATAAGCCGGACGGGCGGCGCGGGAGGCCCGGGGTGGTGTGGTTGTTCGAGTGTCCGGTCATGTCCGAGGCGTATTTCCCTGTGGGCCCCGGGCTGGGCCCGGAGGAAAACTTCCTGTCGCTGGACGACATCCTGATGTCGCAGGAGAAGCTGCCGAGCCGCGCCGAGAGCACCCTGCCGCGCCTGGCCTTCGCGTTGGGCCGGGGCGCCGGCGCTGCCGACTCCATCCCGGAGGTGACCGGGGGGGGGACTCGCGGGATGCGGGACGCGGGACTACAGCTCCCAGCGGGCCCCGCTCGGGCGGGACGGGACGGGGCGGGCGGAGGCGCGGGGGGCGCTGGGAGCTGTAGTCCCGCGTCCCGCGCCCGTGCCGGGGCTGGCGTGGCGGGGTCATGCAGGCTTTCCATTTTGGGGTCACTGTAGGGAAATTCATGCTTCTAGCTGCTTTTATTAAAGTTATTTTTACTATTATTGTATATGTTTTGCATTTTTTTTCTCCTGCTGCTTAGTGATCTGACAATTATTAGATTATACAACATAAATTTAAAAATCCACTTTCAGAGCCTTGCATAATAATTGATGCCTCTAAAGTGTGTCTGTTGTGTATTACAATTGCAATAGACTTCTGAAAACAAAATGGGCTTTTTTCAAACCCGGCCTTATCATTAATAAAGTTCACTGCCTGTCTTTAGACTTGCTTTATGTGTATTTGCATGATGAGGACAACTTTTGTGTTTTTCTTGCAGGGATCAAAGCTGGAACTACCTCTGTGGCTTGCTAAAGGTCTACACGACAGCAAACGAAGAATCATTTCTGTGGAACTGCCAAAGATTTACAAGGAAGCCTGGAGGACAGTGTTCAGTGCTGATGCCAATGTGGTTGATCTGCATAAAATGGGGCCATACTACTACGGATTTGGCTCCCAGCTCCTGAATTTTGACAATCCGGAGAATCCTGAGATAGCTCAGACTATCCTGCAGGCAAGTATCTGAACTGAGTCTTGAAATTTGCTTTTACGTTTTTCCATCTTCCCACCTTCCTCTTGTTCCCAGCTGCTCACCAGCCTTCAGGGAAAATATCCAGTTTTAATCCAAATAACTTCTGGATTTAATATGGATTTCTAGATCGAGCTGTAGGATGTCCCTTTTGACAACTGCTCAGTCTGGTGGTGGATGCCTCAAATACGCATCCAGGAGTGTAATTTTAGCTTGGAGTTGCCACGCTGTAAATATGATATTTAAAAAAAAACAACAGCTGTAAAACAAGACTAGAGAAGATGTAAGATTATTTAATTGTACTTGTGCTGCAAGGCAGAATTAATTCACCCTCTGTCATTTCTATTTTTCTACCCTGTTTTTTAAAGCTCTGTAATGATGAGACCTCATGCTGCTCTGGGCAATCTATTTGAGTGCTTTGCCATCCTAATCTTAGGTTTCCTCTAATGTCTAAACTAAAGCTCCTTTGCCACAAAACAAGCTCTGTTCTGTTTGTCTCATACAAAGTAAATGCTGAGGACAGATTATTCTCTTCCTTCCTGCAGCAGTCCTGATTCATTTGGTATCTCTTTGTGGGCCGTCCTTTCTAACCTCTGACTGTCCTGATTGTGCCCTGCTGGTATCTTTCCAGTTCGTCAGCACCCCCAGTGACGCGCAGCGCCCTGAACAGCGTACAGCCTCCTGGTCAGGAGCGGCACCGACAAAAATGAAAAGATTACTGTGTGAATTTTGTTGGCCTTGATGCTCTTTGCCCTTTTGTGGTGCAGCATCTTGTTTTTCAAGAAAGGAGTGACATAGATACGTGCTTGGTTTGCAGTCCACAGTAAGATGGTATAGATTGGTTATGCAGACAATTGTTCCTCTTCCTGTGTTTGTGGGGTTCCCTTTTTCTGCCTTACTGTAAAACCTCTCGTTAGTCCCAGCTGAATTACATCCTATTGTTTTCACACCGTCTTTCTAATTTGTCAGGGTCATTAAGAATTAGAGTTCTGCTCCCCGACATACTTGCAGTCATCTCTCCCCCTTCTCCTGCATCTCCTTGCTTAATTTAAAAGCATAACTTCTGTTGCTTGTGAAAGATTATTAATTAATATATCCAACAGTACTCAGTTCCAGATAGACCCCTCCTGAACTCCGCTCAATCTGTTCTTCCCTCCTGACAGGGGCTGTGGGTAACTGTCTTTACTGACCTCCTACGGGCGGTTTAGGTAAACGGTGCAAGAGTGCCCCGTGACAGATCTGTGGCTTTTCCTCCCTTTGGAAGGCCTGGCATCCTGCCATCCTAGGGAATTAGGCTAGGCTCTCTCAAAGTTTGTTCTTGGCAAGTCCATGTTGGCTGTTACTTTTCTCTCTGTTTTCTTGCAGAAGTTTACATATAGTTTATTTATTCCAGTATGTTTCCAGCAATTGATACTGATGTATTTATAATTCCCTGGCTCTTCCTTCCTCCCTCTCTGTCTCCCTTTTTCCTTTTGACAGATAGATACTGTCTTTGTCAGTTTCCAGACTTCTGTGCTGCTTGAGCTTTTAAAGATAACCACTCACAGCTCTGCGATTTCTTCAGCCAGCTCTCTAAGTAGTCTGGGATGTTTGCTATTGGCTTTTTTCCTTCCTTTTTTTTTTTTTTTTTTTTTTTTTTTTTTTTTTTTTTTTTT
>WHYT01013170.1:0-60965 GCA_009806455.1 Tetrax tetrax
GGGAATGGGGGTTATGGTCAGTTCATATCTTGTCGCTTTCCACCGCTCCTTCCTCCTTGGGGGAAGAACTCCCCGCATTCCTCCCCTGCTCCATTGTGGGGTCCCTCCCACGGGCCACAGTCCTTTGTGAAACTGCTCCGGTGTGGGTAATTTCTTCCACGGGGTGCAGTCCCTCTGAACAGCTGCCCCAGTGAGCCCTCCACGGGCCACAGCCTCCTTCAGGCCTCCACCTGCTCCAGCGTGGGATCCTCCCCGGGCTGCAGGGGGATCTCTGCTCCTCCGTGGGCCTCCATGGGCTGCAGGGGGACAACCTGCTTCACCATGGGCTGCACCATGGGCTGCAGGGGAATCTTGGCCAGGAGCCGCATTACTCCTCCCCCTCCTTCTTCACTGACCTTGGCACCTGCAGCCGTTCCTCTCACAATAAATTCTTCACAATCGGCTCAGGCAGACACCTCGCAGGTTCTCTTCACATCTCATCTCTTCTCCATTTCCTGTAGCCAGGCCGGGCAAGGCCTGCAAGGTCCACAAGGCTCACACCTCCGCCTCTCTGCCCCCGGCTTCAACTTCTTCACATCTTCTCCTTTTTTTTTTTTTTTCTTCTTTTCCCCTTCTTAAATACGTTATCGCAGAGGCGTTATCACAGAACATTCTGCTACCAGTTGGCTCGGCCCTGGCCAGCAGCGGGTCTGCCCTGTGTCCGGCTGAGTCCACTGGACAAAGGGGAGCAACTTCTAGCAGCTTCTTACAGAAGTTATCACCGTAGCCCCCCCCCACTAAATAAAACCAGAACATAGATGAAGATGGTTGGTCTGTGGGAGAGCTGGTGGATGTCACCAGAGGATTCATCTCGTCTAGTTTTGCCAGAGAAGATTCAGGTGATGACCTGGAAAACAAGAACCGGCATAATTCTCCTTATTATCTTTTCAGTCTCTTGCTTATTTTGGAGGAAGATGAAGAGGATGCAGATGCGGGTGATGGGGGCTAAAAAGTGTAAATAAATGTAGCCTATACAAACCTCCAGCCTATCTACAGTAAGTGAATTTGTGCTTAAAACTCATACTGTTTAGACTTCTAGATTTTTGTGGACTGAGGGGACCTCTGGAGGGCAGCAGAGGCCTCCAACGGGCCCTAGCAAAGCCTGTATGAGCCCCTGGCACTCTGGAGGGTAATTTGGGCCTTTCTAGGTGTGTTCCCAGAGCTGGATGCAGTATTCCAGGCAGAGTCTTGTGAGAGCAGACTAGAGGGGGAGCATCAACTCCGTTAACCTGCTGTCCATCCTTCTTTTGATGCAGCCCAGGATACGGATGGCTTTCTGGCCCGCAAATGTACATTGCCAGCTCATGTCCAAAATATCATCCACCAATATCCTCAAGTCCTTCTCTGTAGAGCTGCTTTCAATGCATTCATTCCCCAGTCTGTATTGGTATTAGGGGTTTCCCCAGCCCATGTGCAGGACCTTGCGCTTGTCCTTATTGAACTTCGTGGGGTTTACATGGGCCCCCTCCTCCAGTCTGGTGAGGCCCCTCTGGATGGCATCCCTTCCCTCGAGCAAATCAACTGCACCACTCAGCTTGGTGTCACCTGCGAACTTGCTGGGGGTGTATTGTATGGTAGCACTGTTTATCTGAGCCCTTCCCTTGCAGCAGATGGACAAGGTATGTCAGCATCCTGCCGTGACCTTCCTGACATGTACTTTCTGCAGCTGCCTGTAACCACATGTTCCCCTCATCACTGAGGGATTAAGCCTGTGGGAGCCTGTTAGGATTTTTGGCACAAGCTGTATCTCTGATTCAGGGCTGAAACCAGCTCTTCTTAACTCACCATGCTCCTTCTGGATTTTTAGCTTGTCCCTTATCCACTTTTCATTAGCTGTGCTCTCCAAAACTTCTACAGGCAAACTAGCTTACCCTACAGAGATGAGAACTCCTCCTTCATGGCCTGAGGAAATGAAGGCTTCAGTCTACAAACTTAGAATCATAGAATTGTTTAGGTTGGAACAGACTTTTAAGATCATCAAGTCTAACCATAAACCTAGCACTGCCAAGCCCACCACTAAACCATGACCCTAAGCACCACATCTACATATGTTTTAAATACCTCCAGGGATGGTGACTCCACCACCCCCCTGGGCAACCTGTTCCAATGCCTGGTAACCCTTTTGGTGAATCATTTTTTCCTGATAGCCAATCTAAACCTCCCTTGGCGCAACTTGAAGCTGTTTCCTCTCGTCCTAGCACTTGTTGTTTGGGAGAAGGGACCAACACCCACCTCACTACAGCCTCCTTTCAGGTAGTTGTAGAGAGCTATAAGGTCTCCCCTCAGCCTCCTTTTCTCCAAACTAAACAACCCCAGCTCCCTCAGCCGCTCCTCACAGGACTTGTGCTCTAGATCCTTCACCAGCTTCTCCTCATGTCCCCCTCTGTGCCACCCCGAGTTGGGCCACAATGGGATCAGGGAACTGAAATAAAATTTTGAAGAAAAATCTTAATTGGGCTGGGAGATGTATGTTTAATTCTGCTCCTGTTGATTACAGAATGTGTTTCCTCCTCACCTGGGCTCTGACTGTATGAAACTCATTTAGCTTTTGGAAGAGAAGAGAGTAAGGTGCACAAGTCAAAAGCATAGAAAGACAGACAGTTATTCTCAGACAGATTTTAATGAAAGTCTTCTCTTTTATTGGAATGGTTGTCATATTTAGATAATTAAGTAGCATTGTCACAGGAATGAAAATCAACTTTCCCTTCTTCTCAAGGAATCTGGAAAATGTTGCTATGTACACAGGATTTACAATTCTATGCAATAGTTTATTGTTATTCTGGACTCCAAAATGTGATATCACGGGTAAAAATGTCCACACCTTGAGCAGGATGTGTCCATTGTGTACCTTTCATAATGTTCTGTAAACTTTACCAGTATACTTTCAAAATGCTTGCTCTTCCAAGGATGAGAAACCTTCCTCACCTGAGGTCTGTATACAATTCTCATAATCCACAGCCTAACTAATTAAAAGGTATTCCTTTTTGAGCAGCTGAGAAATCAGGCAAAATGGGCCAAATGTGCAAATGTGTTTAGGTTTTTATTTTCTGCTGGAGTCAGATGAAAATTTATATAAAGCAGGTGTAAGAAAACAAATTTACAGAGAAACTAATAGATGTTAGGCATCTAATAACTTTGGAATTTGGGTGGAAATCCTCTGTTTCCTGAGTTTTCTCACTTTTTTTTTTTTTTTTTTTTTTGCCTTTCACTTACAGAAGCTCCCATCATTTCCACAGATTATTTGGCAGAAAGTTTTTCTGCTTTTGGTTCAACCTGCTGAAACTCTGTAACTCCCTCTGTCTTCAGTGGGCACTACAGACATCCAGTTTCTCTTTAAAAATGAGAAATCTTGAAGAATTCTGAAATGAAGCATCAGTATCTCTAACTTAATGTTCAATCAAAGTGGACTGAGAGGACTTCACATGGTTCATGGCCTGAAAGGCCTTCTGAGAGGACTTCTAAGATCCACGTGCTATTAAACGAATTGGAACTCAGTCTTGGTGTGTTACTAGCAGGTCTTTGCTTCTTTACTCAGCTTCATTTTCCAGTCTGAATCTACACAGCTGCCCTGCAATGAGGACAATTGCTCTGAGCTGGTGGGATTGGAGGTTTGTAACAAAGGGTGCTGGAACACAGCCATGTTGCAAGTGAGTGGAAGTGACCACACGGCGGCTGCAAGATGTCCTCCGTAAGCCGAATTGTCGGTCTCGATCCATGTCTTGGTGAGCAGGCCCCTTCCTAGAAACCCTGTGAACAGACATCCTCGCTGTGCAGCTCAGGCAGTCAGCTGGGAGACAGTGTGCTGGTGGAAACTCTGTTTCCCCATCAGCCCTAAAGGAGTCCTCCTAGATCAACAGTAAGGTGCGGTGACGGCGTGAAGGTAGACTGCTGCCAGCATCACATGGGTTTGGCACGTAAGTAGCAGCCTTCAGTCTCCTTATGCAAGTGCATAAAACGCACAGTCATAAACAGTGACGTCCCCCACTTCCAGGTGCCTGGCCATATGAAAACCAGTTAACCACCTAAATCTCCTGCTACACAAATATGCTACCAAGGACAGGTGATAAGCAGCACCAGTGTTGCCCTATGAGCAGCATTATTTAGATGTGTTCTTCCTGGGATCGTGATGCACCCAAGGTTTATGCGTTAGCAGGCTTGGCTTTTTAATGAGGGAAATGAAGCATCCATAAGCAGCAAAATAAAACAAGAGGCTTGAAATCATCCTCATTTTGTATTATACAGAATTTCTATATTCATCAGTACACAAGTGATTGCTAACCAGGTCGTCACTACATTTCCTTGCAATTCAAGACAAGGTGGTTATTATGCAAACAGGTTAGCTTTGTGGAGGCATCTCCAGAGTGAGCTTAACCCTGTCCTGTTTGGTTCGTCTTGTCTAAGTCTTATAGGTCTGTAAATGTTCATGTTGTTATACAGAACTGCGGAGTTATCAGCCACGTAGTGTGGCTGATAGTAGTTTGGCTGGATGGCCTTCTGTGGCGCTGGGGGTGTGAATGAGACGTAGCTGTGGAAGGAATTAACTCTGTGGAGAGGTGACTGGGGAGTGAAGTTGCTGCTGAATATGAGAGTTCTTGGGGGTTGCTTGGTCTGATGAGTGCTGCCAGCTGAGAGGCTGCTGAAGGGATCGGAAAGAGTGTTAGCGCTTCCCTCATTGCTGTCGGGGAGGCTGCGCTGGGGGGCCCAGCGCTTGCTGAGCAGGAAGGGCATGGTGCGCGGTGGAGACTTTGGTCCCCTCACTGGCTTGGACAGCGCGTAAAGGTGTCGGAACTCTTCATCAAACAGCTCCACAACTTGACCTGTGAACTTGGAGAGGAGGTTGCGGTGTACCTGGCCGCATAACCATGTGAAGCTGGAAGGAGAGACAAGGAAAGGATAGCATTAAGGTCAGCCTTCAGGAACTGGAGATCCCTGCAGGGGTGGTGTGAAAGGCAAATGCATTTTACTGCTGAAGCTTCTTGTCTAAACACAGGATGAAGATGTTGTTGCAGTTGAATTTCAGGTCAGTTCACATCAGTGCTCTTTGACTTGGATCAAGCTTTGTTATTGCAGCTGCCTCAAACCTTCAAGAAACGTAAAGTTATACAACCTCCTAAAGGGAGTGGTGATCTCCATGCACGGCAGGACTAAATGTCAGATTCATTACCTACGGTTTGGGTGTCTGATCCATGGAAAGGAGTTTAGAGCCCTATTTTGGGTACCTCTTTTCCATGCACAATGCTTAACTTAAGGTCTCACCATGTCACCATGTCTGTGCACACCTAAATTGTACCTTCGCTGCAGAATGCTGTGCCGGTTGGTAACTCTCGCCCACTGAAAACTGACATTACAAAGACTAGCAAAACATAACCATCCTTTTTTTTTTTTCATTTTGCTGTACATGTACTTTTTCTATATTGGTTAAGAGAAACACATAAAAACCCAACCTCCCTGTCACATCCCACTCCAACAAAACAAACCGCCACACCTGACAAATGCTCATTTTCTTCATCACTACAGAAAATGAAATTATAAATATTTTCTACAGCCTTTCAAAAAATAAAATACTACTTTACTATAAAGTAAGGGAGAAACAGTGCAATAGTTTTCATTCTGGTAGTCCAGAGACACACCTTAGGATAGCCTACAGCTTTTAATTATTCTTCTTTAATGTGCTTCTCTAATGCAGTTGGCAAACATAAATTTGTGCTCTTTTACAAAACCACAAGCCAGCTTGATTGTGCTGCGCAGGTTGCCTTGTCTGAGCAGCAGTGGCATCAGTAAAATGAACATAGTTGAGAGAATGAAATGTAATTACTCCCTGAGCTGACTGCGGCTCAAGCTGCGCAGCAGAGGATACAGAGCAGCGCTGGATTTGAACCTGAGGTTATTCTGTGTTGGCAGACCTCTGCCCTGGTTATTCCTGCGTGACTTTATTAGTTACACTGGATTTGCAGCAGGATGGCTGACAGCCAGATCAGGCTCTAGGTGTGTGCATTTTAAATTTTGCTCTTGTCATCTTTTGTCAAAACTCCTGTGAGGCTCAGTGGGACTGACAGCCTCAGCTGACACTAAGGGAATAAAGACAGAAGGTTTACATCCGCCCATTCAGAGCATTCTTAAAGAGGGTTGGGTTTGGGGCATGCAGTGGTTTTACACTGTTGCTTCAGGAGCAAGGGGAGGAGGGAAGAAATCACTAGTGCAAAGCCACTGGGCAACCCTACAAGATACACTCTACATGTTATGATTGGACATGAAAATATGCACTAGGTGACTAGGATACAGGTACTTCTCATCCACTTTGTTCAAATCATTCTAAATATGGACAAAACCTTGGGAGTCAAGGTAAAGAGCACAGCAAGCTAATTCCCTGCTGTGCGGTAACATGAGCTGCGCTAGCTCAACATTGCCTTCATTTAGTAAGCATCACTCTCTAAACCTTTGCATCTCCTGCATCTAACTGTTAAGGAGACAATAAGGCAGGAACAAATACAAAACCACACATAATTAGTCTGGGATATCTATACTGAAGGTTACAAACTCATGAAAGGGCTGAGGTGTGGAGTGGCAGCTTTCTACTTTATGTGCTAGAGATAGATCTAGTTTATAAAAGAAAATGTAGAGAGAAATAAAAATCAACCACACTTACAAATGGCTTTTAAAAACCCAACAAAATCAGAGGAAAAAACTATTGGGCCCAGTTTTGATCATTTACTCCCAGGTAACTTCCTGGAGTATCTAGTGGACCGATACTCATTTGTAGCTCATGGATCTTAACTGTAACACTTGGAAGCAGAGAAAGTTGCATCCAATTAACAGCCCAAAGATTCTCCATGAACAGATGACAAATGGGTCAGCTGTAAAGTAACAAGGTGAGACCTGCATGATTTTAGACAAAGGTTTGTGGACTTCGTGTTGTGGGTCACAGCGATTTACACTCTGTGCACTTTGCTGAAGAACAAAGCAGAATTTGACATAAAGACTTAGCAGGTTTTCATTGGCTTCATTCTAAGAGGAAATTCATTGTTTGGGTTTTAGGCCCCGTTTTGTTCCTCAGTTTACAATTCCGAGTCCTCTTTTGGGAAAGGCTCAGAGAAGTCTGTTATTGTCACTGTCTGCCCAGAAGCATCACTTTTCTACCAGGCCTCTTTGAGTGAAGTGTATCAGAAAGAAGAAAAGGCCCAAAGAAGTACTGCCCAGCTTGAGGCCAAAGTGGTATCACAAATTCAGTCATCACCTTTCCAGGGCTTTGTCCCAAAACCTATGACCTGTTCTGGATCCTCTCATTTATGATTGTCAGAATCAAAACCCACCTCTCCTGTCCAGTCCTCATTTGCACTGGAGTTGGGTTTTTTTGAGTGTACCCTCTGCATTACTGTAGCTGCAGTTCATTAGAGATGCTGCCATCCCTTGTGTTTACAGCGCTACAGGAACATGCAGCATTGCACGCATTTAATCTGAAATGGAAGGACCGGGTTTTAATTCAAACTCAGGTTTGAATTAACCTACACTTTGTGTTGCCTGCTGGTGGGATAATCTCTGTACAAGAAACCTGCCCCACCTGAACCAGTGCTCTCTGCAAAGTTCTCCATTGTTAGATATTAGAGACTGGCTCTGACGAGGCCAGGGGCTTTCGGAGTGGTAGCTGAGGAGGTACTCAGCAGCCCCTGAGGATCAAGATCTGTGCATTCTGCTGCTTTCATTTTGCTTTCTTTAGGAGCTCTGAGTTCATGCACTAACTTCAAATTAAAAAAAAAAAAAAAGGCAGCAATAACATAGTTAGTAGGAGATACCTCAGACTCAGTGGTGGTTCCTTTGCCTCTAACTAGTTGCCACCTTCAGTCCTCTTTATGATCTGTTAGGCAAATGTATATTGTCCCCAAGCACTGGCTAGAAGCAGTGAGCCAGGGTCCCTTTTAGAGCAGTGTGTCCTGAGGGACTATTTTATTTCCTCAGCCTGTTCCCCCAACCGCTATTTCAAAGTCATGCAGAGCACAGCACTTAGGTCAAACTTGTTGTTGCATTAGTTTTAAGATCTTTTGTATTGAGCTTTAAGACCTATTCCAATTTGATTTCCAACAAACGCATTGCAGAAGAGATTCAATCTGTTTTACTCAACATCGTTCATGTTTATACCTGCAGAGGCTGGAGGATAAGGTTTAGCGATAACAGAAAACCTTCAGATTAATAAAGTGAGAGCTGGCAAGGCTACAGAAATGCCATGTACTGATAGCCAGCTATAACCCATGTGCACCTGCAAACTGGTGCTGAGCATGCTGAAGTTAAATAGTGTACGCATTTGTTCCTCACCACCCTCTCTGCTTGCTTGCTGGGTAGGGAATTATGTAGTTTGACAAGGCCCTGGAGGTTGGAAGATATTGCAGCAGCAGTAGAGAATGGCAGAAGTGACTCTGCAAAGGACTTGGAGGGTTTTTCCTTTTTTTTTTTTTCAGGATTGAAAAGAAAAGCCAAAAGGAAGCTTCTTGGCTAAAGAAAATAGGTCTTGTTCTGTCCCTCTTCTCCCACACATCCTTCACTTCTACTCTCCATATAAATCTGCTGATGCGTTTCCACGTATCTTTGATGAGGGATTTAAAAAACCCTGAAAGAACTAGAAAACCACAAAGTGGCCAATAAAAAAAAAACCACTATGAATGTTCACTCATTTTTGTCTGATGGTTCATTTGGAAATGGAATGAAAACTGGATGCCCACCTTTGTGAACAGCTGAGCTCCTGCAGCCTATACTAACCCCATGTATTTGCCTTTCCCTTCCTTCTATAGCTAGGTAATATTCCTGGCAGCACAGTTTTATCAGACTAGAGGCATTTAAGCCTCCAAATCATAAACTGGGATTAAGAAAAACAATCTCATCCTTTTAATTTAAGAATCCCCTCTGTAATTTTTTTCTTTTGTCTTTTTGTATCTGTTTCTAGGATACACTTCTCTCATTTGTGAAGCTCATCTTTGTAACCATGAGGCTTAGGAACTTTATTTATTTCATGCAAGCTCAGAGCCTCCTGAAATTACCTGACTGGAGTATCTTGGATCTTAATTAAAAATCCAGTTATTGAGATGCTACATTCTCTACCGGAAATAATTATAGCAGCACAAAAGGGGAGAGTTACAGAGTCAGCTCACAAAAACAAAAAAAAAGGAAAAAATAGGGAATGTACAACAGTCACGTAGACATATACTGCCTACCTGTTAATGAAACACAAGAAAGAACAGTAAGTCTCTAAAGTATTTCTGTTTTCCCTTTAATGACTAAACTTGTCATACGGAGAACAAATCCTCAGAGAAGCTGAGTGACATATGCTACATTGAGGGATCCCGAGGGAGATGGAAAGGTATCATGTCTCCTGATCACAGCAGCTGAGGACCTAAACAATGAGTAAAGCGTAATATTAAGCTATACACATTTCTAGTTCTGCTCCGGGGCTGCACTGGCAAAATTGTTTACGTTACTTTCTGAACATTTAAATTAAATACCATGCTCCAAAAAGAACTAACGTGAGCTTTAAAGCAAGTTAAATGGATTATTGAAAAATGGCACACATTTGAAACCAGGAGGGGTTTTTGTTCAAAAAACTTCTCACCTGTACAAACATTTCCATGGCACTTTTTTTGTGAAGTAGTATTAAGAATCATAAAAGAGCACCTAGACATGAACTGCAATGGCTTTTCTCACCTGTAAGAACCAGAGAGCACATATCTCCAGTCAGATATAAGAAATTTTTCTTGTATTTGTCCTGAAAATTTCCTGCCTGATTTTGCACAGTAAACCTCTCCAGTAACACTGCGAACTGAAATATTCTGTAAAGAAAAAAAAAAATGAAGATAGTGAATTACATTTTTTTTACATTAAAAATCAGAAGGGAAGGGCCCTTTCCCCGCACTGTCTTTAGCTCTTCACTTCCTCAATGTCAGTTATGATTACTTCACGGCCTCCCTAAGGTTCTGTTTGAAGGTTTGGGGCTAGAGAAAAGCTAGCCAAGCTTTCTCATCTGCCACAGGGTGACGTGTTCAGACAGGGATATAAACCTGCATGGAAATTCACACAGAGGGAGCTGTGCTGTGTAACGATAACTGATGCTATTGCTTCCCTCTGGCAGAGATTAAGACGGGCTAAGCTAACAGCCAGCTAAATTTGAGGTATTATCTTTAAAACACAGCTTTAACAACGTATTTTATCAGAAACCACCTAGTGCAACCAAGGTATTGCCATGTAAAAGAGTTTTGGGTGTCCACTACCCATGGCTGCCGGACCATGGCTGCTGCAGAGGTATTGAACAGAAGCAGTTGTGAAGCTTACGTGATGCACCTCTACTAGGGGACTTAAGTTCTGTTTTAAGACTTCAGGGCCCAGATTAGTTTCATCTAAGGACCTAATGGAAATGTCTTAACTTTGTATAACATCCATGGAAAAACATAGGCATCTTCAGAGAGGAATTAGGTGTGCTAACACTACCTCTGAAAATCTCTTGCTCCCTTTTCATTACAAGATGGGCTGACCCTAGTATAACCATGCTTCTAGCTCAGAGTGCCTCAAGTCAGGCAGATGAATCTGAGCTTAAGAGCTTCCCAGAGCCACAGTACCTTGAAGAGATCCTCAGCAACTTGCAACTTGTCACACATCTCTGAGAAGAGATTTATATTGCCATGATCGAGCAACAAGTAGATAAACACCATGCGCTTGTTAGCTGCCTCCAGGAGGTCACAAAGAATCTCTGTGTCTGTGAACACATCCATCACGATAGCTAGCACCTAGGGGAAAACAGCAGAGGCATTAGTAGAGTCAGTTTACATAACTTAAGGTTACCTGAGGCCACTGAAATGTAGTTTATTTGTTTTTTAAAAAAATATTCCAACAAACAAGAATCTTGGGAAATAAATGTGGATATTTCTTCTGCTTTTATCCCCAAGTTCCTGAATCAGGAAACTCATGAGACACGGTGCTTCATTGTTTTATTGCTCATGGAAAACCAATAAAACACACATACGCACTTCAATTAAGCTCTTTTAATCATAAAACACAAGATGATCCACAAATTTGTAGCTGAGATTTCAGCACTAGGAAATATATTGAAGCACTAATCAGAGAATAATAAGCATGTAGCTAAAATAAGAGACCGTAGCCCTTGCCAAATGGCTGTGTAGCTTTCATAAGTCACATGCATTTAGTAAGAATCAGTGGATGACGCTTTCTCTGTTATGACTTACACGGAATGCTCCTGGCTTTAAATCCTCACTCTGTTGGTGGTGGTGGTGGGGCGACAGACTGCAACAGCTCCATCTTTTTTTTTTTTTTTTAAATGATTTATAAACTAACTGTTTCAATTTAACCATGCATCTATGCTTCTTAATTCACAGCTGGCAAGACAGCATGTAAAAGTCTCAGGACTGGGCATTAAAGCCCCAACAGCTACTTAAATGCGCAGCCTCCAGACAGTGTGGATCAAGGGAACCATAAATGTGATGTAAAACTGTTTCCATACTCTAGCCCATGCACTCAGCACTGGGCACAGCACCATGAAGGTGCTGGTCACAGAAAGGGGCATCTCCCCAGGGCAATTCTGCCCAGCTAATACCTGAGTTACCTTCAGAAGATGCCTATTTCTCCATTGACTAGAAAGGGAACCCTTGATAATTGCACTCCTGGGAGATCATCTTCAATCAAAACAGACTTTACAGTATCTCTGCAGATCTGTCTTACTAATTGCTTCCAACTTGCACTGAATCTTACTCCGAAGTCTGTGCCCACACTTGCCAGTGAGCTTATTCCCTTCACCCCCACGAGGAAATCCGACGAGACAGAGCACGTCCGGCATGGCCAGTATCCTGTTCAGGCAAGCCAAATTGTTTGTGGAGCAGTGCGGATCCCACACCTTCCTCCCGCTGCCAAAGCATGGTGCTTCAGAAAGGGCCTTGCCAGCGCTAGGTCAGCGGCACAATTATACCTAATATCTCACATCCACACTTACTGTTAACTCATCTTGTCTTTTTAAATGGTGCAATACTGCACCCAGCCTCACCATAGCTCCAGATCACTCTTTCTAGTGCTACTTTTCACCAGTTGTTCCCAGTTTGTATTTCTGCACGTGACTTTCCTCTCTTACTTGCAGTACTTCTCGCTTCTTTTGCCCAGATTTAATTTTGTGATTCACACCTGTTCCATAAATGTTAAGACCACTTGCCAATCCTTTGCAGTTTGATGTCATCCACAAACACAGTCATTATTGTGTTGTTTAAGTTGGTAATGGGTATATCAAACAGGAGGCTATCCAGGATGGACCCTTATCAAACACTAATTAATAAATGCTGCCACTGAAATACTGCACTCAAAGAGCAGTTGCCAAATTTACACTGTGTTTAAGTGTTGCTCCAGCACCCTCTTGTAATGTAAATGAGGTGGTTAAGAAGGCCATGTGAACCATGGATCTATATTACATTTCTCACTTTTTCCCCTGCAAGTTTTCTCCTCTTGAGACGGAAAATTGGCCTGGGTTGATACTTTACTGGTGCTTATTTTACTATCCCAGAGACACTTCTTCTGTTACTGTATGTCCATCATTCCCCTGATGTGCTGAGCACGTGTAGCCTCTGACAGGACAGGTGCCAATGGGGATTCTTCTCCCCTACCATTTCACTCAGCTTTGTCAGGCCCAGTACGTGCCCTCGCAGGAGAATAATAAAGCTAATAAATAATAATAATAATAATAATAAATAATATTATAAAATCCATAACTCCAGCAGTCTCTGCAGCCTGTCCGCACAGGCTTTGTTCCTGACCATTTCCCTGTGAAACTGCCAGTGGCATCTCGAGCTTACAGAAGGGGAAAAATCCTGGATGATGGTAAACACGGCCCTGAAAAGTCAGTTTTTATTTTCCAGGAAAAGAGGAGAGCTGCCCAAACACACATAATAGATGCTTTTTGTCACCCTTCAGCTGCTCAGCTTCTGGTTTTCCAGTGCGTGAGCAGCCTGGCTTGCGGCTGGCACCTCCCTGTGGTCCCCCTGTCACTTTGTCTGTCGTCAGGGGCATCATCCACACCTTTACCACCTGCCAAGTTAGGCTTCAGTCTCCATATGGAGCCCACGTGGCATTTTTAGTGACAATGACAACATATTAGGGATGAAAGGTCTTTTTTTCAGAATAATTTCTTTCCTCTAGGGATGGCTGCTAGCACACCAGACACACATGCCCTTCCCCGGGCTCCCCTTCACCCACATCTCTCACAAATCCCCTAAAACAATTGCTAATGGCTCAGAGCTTGCTTTAGCTTAATTCTTGTCACCGGTGCAATGGTCTGAACAGCAAACCACTCTGCTGGTGACTCACAAGAAGGGACAGAGCCCAGCTGCCCTCTCTATCTGCTCCGCTGAGTTAGTGGGAGTTTAAAAGAAGAGGGAATCATCTTTTTTTTTAAGTCACCAACATAAAGGGGTGTCGGTGTGAGTAAAAAAAAAAAAAAAAAAAGCACTACCTGTATTCAACAACGGGCTGTTTACAGCCACTTTCTAGAGCGAAGCTACACTGGAAGGCACAAAGCTGGCTCAGATCAAACACCGCGTTTACCTGATCTTTTTAAGAGCAGGAAGACAACAGAGTGCAGAGGGAACAGCAATTCTCTCCCCATACCTGAGTGGTCTTGTTGATGTACCGGCGTATGATGTCTCTAATGTTGCTGTTCTTCTCTGTTTGGAAATACACAGTGGCAGTGGATTTTTCCTTTAAATAAGGCTTCTCCGCTGTAATCCATGTGTGCAGCAGAGCCGGCTCACTGCTGTCAGAAATGGTGGGGAAGTATGTCCCTGAGGGGAGCGACCCGGTGTCACTCTGCTTTGGTGCCGTGGCCCCGTCCGTGGAGAGGGACTCCTGCGCGTAATAGGACTCCCTGGCATTATCCTTGATGTACTGAGCTTCCACCGAGGAGAGGAAATCGACCTCACCCTCTTTCCTTAAAGTTTCAAGGTAAGAGTCTGTTCCACCATCCAGAAAGGCATCGGTGGCCAACCTTATGCTTTCGTTGTGGCTGAAATCCGCTTTTGTCAACTTCGGGGACTGGTTCTTGATATCCTCCAGCCTTTTCCTTATCTTGCCCATGTGTCTGGAGTGGCTCATGGCTCTTTGTCTCAGCAGCCGATCTGCCGGGCAGGCACTCTGCATATGCGTGGTGCAGGCAGCGCAATCATCCTTCTTGTTTGGAGACTCCATTCTGGCGTGAAATCGCCTTGGCTGAACGAATTAGCTATGAATAAAAATAAAGAGATCTTATTACCTGAGGCAAATTCACACTCCTTGATTTCGTTGGTACAATTATCTTCAAAAAAAAACCTGGAACTTGCCTCTTAGGTGGTGGTGTATTTCAGCAACAATCTGTTTCCAGATGGGACACAAGTGCAAAGCTGATTAGATTGCTTATCTGAGAGGCACCCACCTCACCCCCAAGGCATACGAAGGATTAGAGTCCAATCACCAGGGCTGTTGGATTCGGTTGTATTTTCCTTCCTGTTGCATCCTGTGAAATGTGAGCGAGGAAAGCACTCAAGCAAAAGCAGGTAGGCTCCCAAGCATCGTTGCACAATCTTCAAAACAGCTTGAGGCTTCTCTGTCTTCCCATAGTATTTGTTAGGGAGCAAAACCAACTCTGAACTGGGACAGAGACATCAGCCATGTCCATAGCTTCAGAACAGCGGAAAGGGTCACGGGCTCTTGCCTGCACCTACCTGCTGCCAAGCGGGCTTAAAAATAGACTTGAACTTCGTCACTGTGCCCCGCTCGAAGTATGTTGCTATTACCATAGACGATTCACTCATTTATTTCTTTAAAGCTTTGTGACTACGCCATCCTATTAAAAGAAAAATACCCCTTCCCAAACATCCTGAATATTATGTGGAGGGATGGTTGTGAGCTGGCCTCAAAGCATCAGAAATACAAACACTCATCACTTGATTGTGCACATTTAGGGCTGTTTGGTTGGTTTCTTTTTTTTTTTTTTTTTCCGGTTGCAGCTTCTGGAGTCACGTTGTCCCCGTGGCAGCTCAGCTGCTGTCATTAGCAGGATGGAGTCGCAGGTTTTTGCAGTAGAGTGAGAGGCACAGTGCCTTTAGGGAGCCAGGCCGACTGGTATGACTGCGCGGAGGTGAGGAGGGGCAGGGTGGGAAGGCACCCTGCCTGAGGTATGCCATAAATACCTGTGTGCATGTTTTTATGCACAGGCACGTGTGACAATTTTCTCACGCAGGCTGAGTTTGCCCTCGCCCTTCGTAGCTTTGTGTCCATGCACTGGCGTGCCGTGACTCTGGAGGGGTGTGCAGGATGGAGGAGACATGTCAGGCTGCGCTTTGGCACGGGGGTGTTGGCTGCTGAGGGCACGTCTGAATGGGGAAAGAGTCCTGCCACCCTCACCAACGCACTGCGGAGCATGGACATTTTCAGGGCTGCTCAAAGTGACACGGGCCCAATTTTTCCAGGGTAGCTTCCCAAACGCTGGGTCTGTGTCTATGGCAGATGCCTTATTGGGGAAAAAAAGGTAATTATACATGATGATGTCACAAATATATGAAACAAGAAAAGACTATGAAATGGTTCGGATTTTAATTCCAGAGTCACAGAGGGCTCCTGGTGCGATTTTAAAAACTATCCTGTCCCTTCCCCCACCCCCAACATCCGCCCACAGCTGTCAGACGCTGCCGAAAGTCACTAATTATCTACTGACCTGTTCTGCGCAATTATGCTGAAAATTATGCTGCCTAATTAACCTGACGTGCAAGATTGTGCCCTGTCAACGTCGATCGGCCTTGCCATGCCCAGCAGGGCGGTCACCTCCCGCCCCGGCCAGGGCCAGCGCTGTCACCTTGGGTCCCACACGATTACCCAATGTCACCCCAATGTCCCACAGTCACCCTGCTCCCCACACAGTCACAGCAGGGCCCCACGCCGGGGACTTTGTCACCATGGGGCCTCACGCTGTCACCCCGGGGAACCCCTGTTGTCACCCCGGAGTCCTACATGGTCACTCTCAAGTCCCACCGGCACGGACCCTGCTAAAGCAGCTGGAGGAAGGGCCGTGCCGTGCCGTGCCGTGCCGTGCCGTCTCTCCGGCCTCTCCTCCCCCGACAGCCGAGAGCTCTCAGCAGCCCTGTCACGGCGGGGCCGAGGGGCAGCGTCGAGAGCCAGCGCGGCAGAGCTGAACACAGCCGCCTCGTTAGCGCAGTAGGTAGCGCGTCAGTCTCATAATCTGAAGGTCGTGAGTTCGATCCTCACACGGGGCAAAGGCGGGCAGCTCTTTTTTCTTTCTCTCCTCAGCACGAGGGTTGCGGCGGGACGAGCCTCCCCCCGCCGAGGCCCGCACAGCTCCCCCGAGGGCGGCTCCCGCGCTTTTACCCGCAACAAACCCATCCAAAACTGCTCTCTGACCCCCTCGGCTTTACCGCTGCTGTTGTGATTTACGAAGCTGCAGTTCGAGGGCAAGTGCCTGTCTCTCCCGGTTGCAGGCTCAGGGAAATAATTTCTGCAACGTGTGTTGTTCAAAAACGCACTTTGGCAGATGGTTTCCTCAATTCCAGCTGTCTGCAAGGACAACGCCTTTTCCCTGCACTCTGTTGAGGGCTGGGATGAGATTTCCATGGATCCCAGTCGCTACTCATGTGACTGTTTCTGGTTCTAGACAGAGGATGCTAACGCGACAGCCAGTGAAAATTAGCCTAGCAGCACAAAAATCATTGTTTTTATTTAGATCCTCTGTCTCCTCTCTTTATCATGAAAGGTACCTGCTAATATGTGTAACAACTATATGTATCTCCAGCAACAGAGGTTCCACAGCCTCTCTGAGCCTTGTTTTCAGTGTTTGACTCTCAATGGAAAGGATTTTTTTCTCTAATTGCAAATTTTCCTGCTCCAACTTGTAGAATCCACTTACACAACACTGACAAAACCAACATTTTAACAGGGGTTTGTTTCTTCAAGTCATGGCATCCACCAGAACAAATAATGTACACAAATACTGCAAGTGTAATAACTTCATGGTGAAAAGTGAGTTTATTTTAGAAGTAAAAACAGCATTATAGTTACTACAAAAAACCCGAGAAGATTACAAACAACACACATTTTCTAGCTAGCATATTATTTTTATATAAAAATATTTCCAATGGCCTTTATAATAAACAATCTATACTCAGTCCTTAATCACACTATACATATTCACAGATTAATAATTTGAAAGTACAGCCAAAGCCAAGAGAAAGCCATCTCAAGGTGTCCACTTTGTAGCTGGGAAACAAGCTGGAGGACGTCTAGTTCGCGCCTGTGAGGTAAGCTTTTGTCTGAGCCGTCTGACTTCTGCCATCAGTTCCCGCTCTTGGCATGCCAGTTCTTTTCGCCTTCTGTCTAAAGACACTTAAGTGCAAGGAACTCAGATTTAATATTGCAGCTAATGGTTTTCCATAAATACTAGGAATGCTCATTGGAAAACAGATACCTCTGGCATAGAAACGCTAGGTTTTATTAGCGCCAGCATTAGTAGGTGAGACAGCACTAAGAGCCAAAAAAGCCAGTTCTTTGAATGTCGTGCCTGTGTTTTGTTACAAAAAGGCCAGGTGCTGATGGGTTGCTACGGCAGGTCCACAGAGATGTGTTTCCAGTTGTCTACAGAGCTTTGATTAGAAGATGCGTATGATTTTAAAATGTGATTTCACTGGCCATAGTGGCTAGGACAGCCCAGAGGAAATGATTACAGACTAATTCTGGACTATAACTCCCAGTAAGATTTTAATGAAAGAGTTCTACATCTTCTCAACATCCCCCAATCATACATAAACTATGAAGACAGAGAAAGCACAGGTAAAATGGTCGGGGCAGAAGGGGATTAAACTAGGCTGAGGTTCAATACGACGATTCTCACGATGTGACACACCTCCTACCCGTGCTGCCTCTGGTAGTGAAGACATTTTTTCAGGTGTGAAACAGAATACAATAAACTGGTTTACTATCCACTAAACACCTACACAACACATAATGACTCAATCGCACCATGAGGTGTTCCAGTAACGCTTCTGAAATTAAACGTGAAAAAAAGGAGGGTCCTAACTCAGAAACTTACTGTGTGATGACAATTCTGATGCAGACAAGTCATTCAGACAGACGTTTCCAGACCTTGGCACCCGCTGGAGTTCTACCCCTCTCTCTGTACGCCCGGCATTTAAATCATGCAGTCTCTCTGTGGGAGACAGAGAGAAGGATTATTTATAAGTTAAGTGTGTTTACATTTCTAGTGTGTTTTTCTAGCTTGTGGTGAAACAGTTTTTCTCCAGGAAGCAAAACTGGAACAATCACTCACTCCAGCTAATGCCAAGTATAATTTGCTCAGAAGTGAAGTCCATGTTTCTACTCTATGGGTCAATGCTATGCATCACTGCATTTCATTGTACGAAACTACAGCTCCACATGTGCTGTTTCTTCCCATATAATTAATCTTCTGACAGATGGGCCAGTAAGATCATATGGAACATGTCTACTCATACTTGCAGTTTTAGGAGGAGACAGCCATTTTAATAATTTGCAATTGCAAATTACTCCGTATTAAAAATATTAGGCAAATAAGGGCAAAGTCTGAAAAAGTTTGCCCAAAGCAATATTAATCATGTAATCTTAACACTGATCACTGATCTTGTGTGATCTTTGCAGAGATGGGAGAATAGGAGAAACATTTGCAAAAACACACAAAGGCAGCATTGGAGAAGGATAGCCAATTCTGGAAGCACATGAACGTTTTTTCCTGTGAACTCGTCAAAGTCACTTGTTGGCAGTGAGTTTGCTCGTTTTTTACATTATTTGGATTTCTAAGAAATGCGATTTTATGATCGGCTTAAGCTGACCTAAACCTGTGCTCCCACCAAAACTACCATTTATATTGCTGCATCTGACAGATATCAAACTGACATTCCTTTCCTGATCTATCGGTTTAATGAAAGAATACTGCCTGAAAATACTTATGTAAAGGAGTTAAGCTTCAGTTTATCCCTAATATTGGACACTTAGTTTTTATTCAGTTGCTGAATGCTTCACGCCAACGTCCACACAGAACTGCATTATCTATATGCTTACCAAAATAGCCATCTTCTCTTTGCAGCTTTTCAGCCAATTCTAATGCATCATTGATTCTGTCGTCTAGAAACTGCTTCCTATGCTCATATGCAGCAGCAGCAGCTTCCTGCTCTTCTTCCAGTTGAGCTTTTTTCTGTGTAACTTCTTCCCACTGTGCAGCAGAGATATTAAATGTGACCTCAATAGAAGTGTTGCAAGGAAAGAGCAACAAGTAAAACCATCTGGATTATCACAGGCTAAACTTCACCCTTAAATCAAAATAGAGGTTATTAAGCTAAATGTATGTTTCTTTTTGAAGAATTTCTCATTCAAACACCTGAAGAAAGGTAAAAGTCTTGGATTGGAGGAAAAAAAAAATAATTAGAGGAACTTACAGAATTAGGAATATGCTTTTCTAAGCCTAATATCCTCACCAATTTGCTCTAGTGCTTCCAGGAACTTCCAGTCAGAACAGCAAAGGAGATTCCTAACAAAATATTTCTCCAATACCTTTCAGTTTTATGCTCTACTATATTATGGGCAAAAGACAGTTTCATTTGAGCCAGTCCCATCTAGAAAAATAAATAACACAAATACCTTTTTTCCTTCTGCTTCCCTCGTGGCCTTCATTAGTTCAGCTTCTTTCACCCTGTTGTCATGCAGGAGCTTGGCTATCTCTTCATAACGCTTCTCGCGGTCCTGATCATCACGCCTTAGTTTGTGCAACGCTTGCAACGTCCAGTCAGTGTCGATGCGTTTCTGCTCTGCTTTGGCTAAATTTTCTTCAGACACCTATTAAAACATCTTTCTTACTAGGAATCCATTTTCTTTATTTCAAGTACACAGCCTTACATCCAGGTAAGTTAAGATGTACTGAAGCGTTCTCCCGTATCACTGTCAGATGCCCCTGCTGAGAGACTGCTCTTTCAGTGCCACCCCTCCATTCATTACAGCAGGCTGTCTCATCTATCTGAGCTTTCTCCTTCTTATTCTTTCCCTTACTGAGGGCCTCATTTTGTTTTGTTTTGTCTTTTTTAAAAAATCTTTTGGAAGGAGGCATTAACCCTCCCCATAATTTTAGGGATTTTGCTTTCCTAGCATGGATTTAATACAGTTTACAGGTGCAATTAACATAAGATGGATACCTGGATGCCAATACTTCCACCCACATCCATCTGCTTCCAAAAATCAAAGGCTGTTTACAAAAATTCAGACCCATATGTTTATTCCTAGACAAAATATAAATGCAGATGCCAAGCATATGGGCAGTGGGTTAGCTGCAACTATTTTTCCAACTGTGCAGTTACAAGTTCTGAGCTTGAAAATCTGAACAATTCCTAATGTCAAGCTACACACATTCATTACTGTGATCTAAAAAACACCTTCTTCAGCTGAATTTCCTGCCAAGTAATAGCAACTGAACGTTCCTTTGAGGCTTACTTTTGTTTTATTATGGTTATAAATAAAACATGTTCCTTAACAGAAGGATGACTAATTCTGAAAAGCACTTTTGATTCTTACATGCCTTCTAAGTTCTGAGAAGAAAAGCTAATATTCATGGCAGGCCCAGAGAACGTCAGTACTATATAGCTGTTTCAACACTTCGGTCAGATTTTTGAAAACCTCAAAACTTTAAACATACTGTCATAATCTATTAATATAGGTATCCAGAAATTAGGTTTCCTTAGAAAGTAATTTCATATTAACTTCAACTAGCTAATTGCAATTAAAGTACTATTAACTAATCCTACTTGTACTAGTTAGCATACTAACTCCCCAAAACATAGGTTAAGATACAATCATCTTACTATCTGAGCTTTCTGTTTTTCTTCTCTATCTATTTCCATCAATCGCTGAACAAGATGATCTTCCAGATCCAGCTTTCTTTGATGGGCATCCACCTCTTCTTTCATTTCCTTTGTAACTGCCTCTTGATCTTTGCTTAGATGCTGCCAAACACACAAACATAAATTATTTTTGCTAAGCCACTAACCCACATTTGTAATTCTGTGTCTTTAACATTTAAATTAAATGTATTAAAATTTCATTAAACTAGTATTTGACTATATACACAAATCTCATCCCACCTACATATCTTAACTGTCCAAGAAAGTGAGAGTCCCTGTTGTTTTATCGACTTGGAATTATTCTAAGCCTGACTCATCACAGTGGTTTCGCAGGTTGATACTAATGTAACTCCATTCCCTGGATTATAGTGGAGCATAAAAGCAGAATTCCAACTTAAATGAATTAGATTCATAATGAAAATATTCTACACTTTTATGGCACATTTTAGCTAAAACCTCAAAATACTTCACAAATGTAAGTCATATTTCAAGGTACAGAGACTTGTAATAAATACATCTGCAGCTTGAATGCAGAGATGATTTGCCGAAGTAGCACGAATCAGCAGTAGATCTAGAGACAGAACTTTTAACTCTCACCATCTTTTCTTCACATTCATCAGGGCACATCTACACAGTTTTCTGGAGAAGACATAAACCCTTTCCAGGCCTGTAGGAATCTACTGAGCTCTGTCAGCAGGGTACTAAAGCAAAGTTAACACACGCGGCCTTCTAAGCTTGAATATAGCCCCTCCCCGACAGCAGCAAAACAGCCTGTTCAGGGCACAGGCAGGGAAAGCCTGTCTACACAAACTCTTGTGGGCAGACATATATCCTCAGTTAGTTAAGTAACTAGTGCCTTTTGAACCTAAAGAGGATGATCACTGTAGAATTAATTCCCTTAAACAGCTGAATTTACATGTGCTGGAATACAAACGAGCCTAGCCTGGTTTGCATTATGTAGCCACAACACAGCTGGCTGTGTACTTAATAAATGCTAAAAGAAATTTTGCCCAGTTATGCTCAGCATGGGTTATAAAAAGGCCTATGGTCAAAAGCTTTAAAAAGCCAAATATAAGCAGACACATGCTTCAAAGTAAGGGTTAGCTGTCTGGATGTCCACTTCTGCGTGCATTCCATCGGATATGCAGGTATGCAAGATGGGCACATGTAGCTGTGATTTATAAACGCTATTTCTAACCAAAACAGACATTACTAAAGCCTTCCACAGACATTACTAAAGCCTTCCACTTGCAGCCTTACTTTTCAGTCATTAATTATTTAAAATAATTAACTCATATTTAACCTCAAACAGTATTATTGATTAAAACTCTTTATTACTGAATAATGATATTTCTGAACTATGTCAGTCATTTGAGAAAGGAATTGCTTTTTTTTGCCTAATGATGCTGTTGGCAATCAGACATTTTTTTCATCTGATATATCATCCTGCTATAATGTTCTCTCCAGAAAATGCAGATCTATCTGGATAACACAGATGAAAAGGTGGGAGTTTCTGGGATGAGGAACATATTGTAGATTTATTTCTTATTTACATGTTCTCAACCAGCTGAGCACACAGCTAAACCCTGCAGCAACCAAATGATACCTCTGCACAGGCGAAGAATAAAATGAGGGTATTTTCTCCCAGAAAATGAGATAACAGTGAGTTCTACTAATGCTTTAATCAACAGAGGGTTTACTCTAAAAAAAAAAAAAAAACCAAAAAAACAAAGGCCCCCTTTTTCCCCACAAAGTCTGCTTCAATGAATGCAACTGAATCTGAGAAATGCAAAGGAACAACCACTAAATATCAACATCTGTATAGTTCCCCAATAATTACCTGTTCAAAAAGCTGTCTTTGTGATTCAAGTTCCATCCATCGTACTTCTATGTCTTTAACAGTAGCAGCTGTTTCCTGCTCTCTCAGGGATGCCTTGAGGAGAAGAGAAACATATGAAAATATAGTAAAGGAGAAATAATTCTTCCTTAAATAAACAATATCAAGAAGAATATCTAATACCCCAAGCCACACCCTACTTCTAAACAGTAGTTAACTTTCTGTCATACCATGAATAATGGAAAATATTGCGTATCAAAAGTACAAGGCAAGATGGAAAAGAATAGTTTTGCATCCATCCAAGCACATTAGGGAAATGTCAGGCTTGATCTAGCGCTAATAATCTACCAGAGGCAGCTCTGAATCGAATAAGGAGTCTCTAAATCCACAACCCTACATAGGACAGGACACAGATAGGGAAGTAGCCACTTTGCACCTGGCAGAACCTGTGCTGAGCTGGAGCTAACAAATCTTACAATGCCCTGACTGTGGAAACAAACACACAGCTGCACCGTGCTCTGCAAGTGTGGTGCTGAGACACGAAGAATGGCCCTGCAAAGAGTCAATTCATGGCCATGAGGTTCAAAAGCTTCCATTCTCAGCATCTGCATACCACAGTTTGAGCTAGTAACACAGGAGCAGAGCCAGGCCTGGCCAGAGGCCGCTGTGGAGCCTCTCAATCAATAGCAGAGTTAATTTGCAATCTGGACATACAGCCCATAGACAGCTGAGAATTCACTAGTTCTTTAAGGAGCTCGTTACGTTTTTCAACGCTGCCAATATTCAGATGAATTTGGCTTTTCTCAGGAATTCTGCCAGTTAAAGCAAGCCAGTGGAAAACAGTAAGTGCCAAATAAAACTGTTAAATTATGCATTTACCTCAAAGCGGTACATCTCATGCTAAATACACCTCTGGGCTCACAAATCACAGTACATCAACTGAAATTTTAGTTACACATTTTTCCTTGTTTATTCTCACTAATAAACCTTCAATAAAAGAATCACTTGAGCAATACTCAGCCTTTCTCGCAATTTCGTCATCAAGACGTTTCAGTTCCATTTGACGCTGATCTTGCTGGTATTTCAGAAAACGCCGTCTCGAAGCATCTAGAAATTGTAGTTCCTTTACCTTCAGTTCTCTTTTCACAGCAGCTAGTCTTCAAAGCCAAAACAAACAGAAACAAGGGAACTTGTATACATGAAAGATCAGTATGAAAGAGCACAAACTTGCACTGCAGTTATCCATTAGTTACTATGAGCTAATCTCTAACTTACAAAGCTTAGGACAGTTGCTTTCATTCTCTTAAACTGTCCAGTTTTCATTTCCAAGACAAAATCAAGTTCACAGACATACAGATGTCTTCTAATGGCAACATGCCAAATTAATCTTTCAGGTCGTGTGCCCTGTTTCTGTTCTACTTTAGTAAGCACTAGTTTACTATTGCAATGATCCAGAACTGAAAAATATTCTTTAGAATAATTGCCAGTGTCCTGGTACCTCTTTCTACACGAAATTAGTCCTAAGTTTATTTAGAAAATATCAAACTTATTCAAGGATCAATAACACAAACTCGAGAATTAATTTGCAAAGAAAGGCTCCCTGCCCTCTTTAGAAGAAAAAAAAAAAAAACAAACTACTCTGTAGGTTACATAAGTTTAAAAGAAGCGCCTGTAGATGTGGCACTTAGGGACATGTTTTAGTGGTGGACTTGGCAGTCTTAGGTTAATGGTTGGATTTGATGATCTTAAGGGTCTTTTCCAACCTAAGCAATTCTATGATTACTTGTAGTTGATCTAAAAAACTATGGAAATGCTGAAATCATTTTAAACCTTCACAATTGCAAGATGTACAAACTAACAGTTCAGCTTCAGGACTATCACAACTATTTGCTCAGCAACTGATATTTAAAGTAGTCTTTTTCTAAATCCACCAGAACTACAAGAATGTGTACAGTCACTGATACTGTAAGCGACCCTTATATTTGCAGTGTGAATCTGCCCACAGCACAAGTCTGAAGTTTCAGTGTGCAAACAGACAGCACTTGATTGCTTAAGAGCATTCGAAATCTGAAGAGACCAGACAAAAGGCTGGGAGCTGAGACAAAAACGTCAAGCGACTTAGCCTCTAATCTGCTGTGTTCCCTTAGGCAAGCCAGTAATACAACCCAGATCACTTCATTTCCACACCAAAATCTGACCCACCAGACCACAGTGTTTTCCCACATTACAATTTATACAAATTAGTGGTTATCTCTCCTTTACCCAGGGTTAAAAATGTAATAGCAGGATACAGTAGCCAGGCCCCCAAAGCTTCTTGTATTCCAATACCTCTGTCGCTGTTCTGCCAGCTTCTCTTCTTCTTTCAGTAGCATTTTTCGCCTCTGTTCTTCAGCTTCCCGAAGCAATTCCTGCTTTCGATACCAGGCTTCGTCTTCTGCTTTCTGTTCTTGTGCTTTAGCTTCTAGTTCATGTGCTAATTGTCTAAATAGGAAGAGATCACGTGTTAATAATTCAAGCTAAGAATCAAGAAATTACTTGATTAATTAGAAACTGATGACTGTACTAGCAAAGAACTGATGAAATGAGATGTCATGAAAAAGTATGGCATCTCCTTTATGTACTGATAAGTACACGCGGAAGTTACAATGCTGACTGTTACAGACAACAGGGCATTTCAGAGGAGTGCTGATATTTTCTTCCTCACATTCTTAAGAAAAAATAGTTTCTAAAGGTGCCGTGGCATTGTGGAACCCACTGATTTCAAAGAGCAAGCTAAGAACTCCTGGCCCTTCACAAAGTTGGACACTACAAGGTCAATGGAGGTTTAGGCTCTGACTTACAAGCTTTCAAGTTTGAAGACTTGTGTCCCAATATTTTCTGCAAATTAACAAACATCTTTTGTTTAAGATTACCAATTTAACTTAGAAATGCATCAAATCAAATAACTTTTAGCAGCTATTTAAAGTCATCTTTTTGAATTTTAATTGTCTCTCTTCTCAGTAATACAGATTACAAAAGAAAAAGAAAATTATGTCCACCTGTCCCTCCCAGTCTGATACTGTCTTCCACTTTCCCATTAATACCTCTCTCGTAAGTATTCAATTTCATCCTGTCTGATCCTCTCCCGTTCCTGAGTTTGATAATCCACAATGAACTTGGGATATTTGTTAAACACAGGGTACTGTCCTTTTGTAAGTGGTATGAAGTCATCAAGCATACGCTGTGGATGGATATCTAGTGGTGTAGCCTCCATAAGATGATAAGCTTCCTTAATCACAACATTAATGTCCAGGTTGTTATGGTGATGAAAGAAATACTGTAAGAGACATGCTTCCATTTACATTCTACAAAAGATTAAGCAAGTTTTTAATATATCTCTTTGGGAATTAGTAGATAAATTAGCAAGATCTGTATTCCAAAAGTTGATTTTAAAAGATATTATTAAGTTAGCCCTACCAATTACCACCAGCTCAAATTACTTAACCCAAACCTCTTCAGGACGTAAAAATACGCTCTGGTTCTTTTCCTTCTTTTCAAAGGACAGTTGCGTAAGGGATCTGGAAAGCTAGGTGTGAATTCAGAGTGCCCAGCTGCCTTCACGGACACTCCTATCACTGGATAAACCTCCCTTGACTTCTGATGTTCAAACAAGAAGCTTGGAAGTTCCTCTTCTTGAAGGACTGTTTTTCCTGTCAAAGATCTTATTCACCAAGAAAATCTTTAAATTGGTTATTATTAAATGTAGCAATAATGTTGTTTGTTTGACGTCTGTCAAACTGACTGCTCACAAGCACATTTTCAAGGTGGAACCTTTTGTTTTCCTACAGAGATGTTTTCACATGAAAAAACCTCCTCCTCCCACGTAAGGCTAAACATAAGGAAACATTTGCATTTAGCTTCAGAGAATGTCAAATAATGCTGCCTAATTTTGCAGATATGAAAGCAAAATAATGAAACAACATGACAGAATGACTGTGTCTTGTCTCCACAGGCATAAGTCCATATTAGATCCCCAAAAAGAGGCAGAATTATTTCACGGTTGATGAACTATTGAGATTTCCAAAATGGCTTTTAGTGGCATTAGAAATCTTATGAAAGCTTTTAAAGCTCTCATTGCATTAAACTGCATGAAATTGCTCAATATTTTACTCATTTATTGTATATTTGTCAGGTACTAGATGATGTTGTTCATAAACACGTAATGATACATTAATGTGGAAATGAAACACCTCCTGCTAACCTCCATGACAACAGAGACAATGTTTTATACATCTTTGTAGGTATACTTTCATATGGCTGACTTAAATATGAAGATGTTTACCTCAAAGTCCCCTGTTTGTTTACAGAGAAGCAAGGGAGCTCTGGAACATATAATATAGGCAACAACAGTCATTAGAAAGTATGAAGGATGGTTGGAGAAGATATTGTCAAAGACTTTCAGCCATTCTTCTCTTGTTAGAACCTCAGAGAACAGTGTTTCTAGAAGAGGCCAAGCATAAACCTACATTATTTGGGAAAATTGACAAAATAATCGGTTAGTACAGTTTTACCATTCCTTTTAGAGAAATAATATGAATTTTTCTTGCCTTATACCAAGAATCTATTGATTTATGAAAGAAATATTAACTAAATCAGAATATTTGATGACAAGTTTTATCACCTACTATAAACATTCAGAATTAATATTAGGTCATTATAAATAAATTTCTTATTTCTCTGGATGCCTAAATCTTCTGTTTAGATTTGTGAAGCTAAAATCACCCCCAATGATAAATAAAGATACAAAATTAATTCATCACACCTATGTCCACTGCTATTAAAAAGAAAATACATTTATCATTTGATAAGCCGATTTTCAAGCAATGTGGACTTGAAAGCAAAGGACTTCTCAGAACTACAGTAGCACATGTGAGATACATGATCATGGAAAAGGAAAAGCTTCAGGAAAGCAATGACATATTCTTTACACTCCTGTATCATTCACTGTTATTTAATGAAAACTCCCTCAAAAAGATTTATTTCAAAATAAAAGACTAGTGCACTATCATTCACTGCAGTGACATTTTATATACAAAAGTTGTCTAGACTATTACCTGTGAAGTCACATTGTATTTTATTAAATGCTGAAGTAGTTCTTTGTCATGATGTGCCAAAACATTTTCCATCATACTAAGGATATTAACTGGAGGATTGGGAAAATACTCAAACCAGTGCTGACAAAAATTAACTGAAAGAGAAAAAAAAGTCCAAGACAATCCACTGCAATCCAGAGTGACAGAGTCTTTACAACCTTAAGGTTTGATTATAAAGGCTTAAGAGATAGTTTTAGGTAACAAAACCGATTTAAGATATTCCCATTTCTCCTCTTTCCTAGCATTTATTCCTAAACCATTCCCACCATACACTGCTCCTCCAGCTGCACTGGCATGAGTGTTTGTGTCAGTACACTCTGAACCACACTGGGGAACTAATCTGGCTCAAAAGTAAAATGAAAAAAAGTCTGTGTGCTGTGAGACCATGTGGTTGGAGGCAGATGGGAATACTTACATCGGTATTTCTGTCTCATGAAACTACAGCCTGGATCAAGTAATTTTTAACATACTAAGAATAATTTCCATAAACTTGGATACTTATTCACTAACAGTATGTGTTTGCAAAGTGGGTATGTAAGCTTGGCAGCACATATCTTCTGTAGACTTAGCAGCAGCTGCAACAACTAATTTAAGCGTAAAGCACTTCAATTTAGAATGTGTCTTCAGGACACAGCCATAGCCAGCTTTCAGCCAAATGTCTCATTTTGGGTTACCACATGCTTAGGACAACTAAACACAGTAAAACTTTAAAAGAAATAATTTCCTTTTGACTGGGAGTGGGGTGGGTGTGTGTGACTCCTTTTCCCATGTCTCAGAGATTTTAGTTATTATGATATAATTATGCAAGATGCATTTGTTTTTACTGATTAGACTTTACAAATCCTGTTAAACTGCTAACTTTTTGCTAGAAACACTGCAAAAGGAAGTTTAGTATCTTGGTTTTATTTACAAATAGCTTTTTGCTTGAAGTATACAGTTACTACATATTAATTCCTGGCAACACCTTTAGAAGACAGCCTGGTGACCTCTTAGGAAATACCTTATTCATTTAATTAGGAAGCGCTCTTTTGCATGGGAAAGCTTAAACATGTTGCAGCATATTTGAGTTTTTAAAATCATTGCTTACCTACTACTGTAGCAACAACTTCAAAGCAGATCAGCTGGTTGTTCTGGAATAATTTTACAAATGGGAATGCTAGCAAAGGAATGTAAGGTGTCTCAGCAAAGATAGCAGACCAGTGAGCTAGAGCTGATAAGGTCCTATATGCAAAGGCAAACAAAGCTGTAGAAAACATTGATCCAAAATCAAACAAAAATATATCATGCCTTTTAGAACCACAATATAAAGATTGTAAATGTCAAGATAGATGCAGGATTATATGAGTTATAAAAACAAAACTGCATGAGGACACTCCTATTTCATTTTAGAATTTTCCTTGCAGCTGATTCCAGCTCTTGGATACAAAATAAAAATCTATAATATTAAACCAAATATAAATATATATTTTACCTCTGTAAAACTCTCAGCAGTTTCCTACTTTTGATGGGATAATCATTTTGAATGTTCACAAATGCACTGTGGGTACCCTTATCTAGCAGGCTACTGAATGCTAAGTGGTTTTCAGGAAGTTGTAATAAGGAACGCCAAACAAACATCCTGCAATTAAAATGCAGACTTAGTCAAGCAACTTCTCTTTCATAGGCCAGTAAATGCAAGCAATTTTATTTTGTGCAAGCATGAACATGCACACAAACATACCTGTACTTTGCTGGATATTCTCCAAACCCTTTCAATAAGGCCTGCAGACGTTTCTTGTTTAATCCACATGGCAATTCGTTCTACAAAATAGAGAATCAATAATAAATGAAAGTATTTCCCCGTCATAATCTCTTGCACTCTAATTGATGATAGTACCTAAATACCAAAGTTCCTAACATATTAAAAAAAATACAACGTGTATTGTTCTCTGTTACATAATCCTAGGTATTTCAATGAGAAAAAAAAGATAATTCCAAAGGTCATTAATCTACTGAACTCAAAGAACAGCTGCCATTGATCTCAGTCAGAAGCAAATCAGACCCTAACTGACTAAATTATATATAATTAAATTATGGATATAGCCAAACCATAAAGAATATTGACAAAGGGAACAGATCACATTATGATGAATGTTACAGGAAGATACACATAGAGATACAGAATCATAGAATGGTTTGGGGTGGAAGGGATCTTCAAAGGTCATCCAGTCCAAGCCCCCTGCAAGGAGCACGGACATCTCCAACTAATATGTGTATATGTATGTGTGTGTATACATATATATATGTATATACACATATATATATATGTATACATACATCTCATATATACACATATATGAGATGCAAGGGAAAGACAGAGAGAGAAGATGGCACAGTCATGACAGAAGGGAAATAAATGTAACAGTAATGCATCTTCTAAATAATTAATAAAAATAAAATGGCTTCTAGGTAGACATTTTAGAGGTGCTGGTTTGTTAGCAGGGAAGCAGATCAGTTCTAGCAAATATCCAAATGTGTCACAAGTTGCTTGAATAACTTCAGAGGTACCCCAAGCTGACTGGAGGCAGCTCTGGCTGTATCATGTAATACTGGAGTATGGTCTAAACAGAGAGAGGAAACGGTACTAAAACTCCCTCAATCCCCTCTCTGCTCAAACATCCAAGTGAATTAGTACCTGAACTTATTCTTTAAAGTAAGTGGCTAAATATTTTTTTGCAATGAAATTTAAATGCTGCAGACTAGAGAAAAAAATATTTGCAAGTTCTTCCTACCTCTTTATTTTCAAGTGATGTGTTCACTTGCAGTTTTAGCAATCTGGTTTGGATTTTGCTTCCTTTAGATTTCAAAGGCTGGTCTGACCTTCCTGACATCACTCTCATAGTCGGTTTATTTGCCTCTGATGTGCACTTGGACCAGTCTTCTACTACTTTGAACACGGGTGGTGGAGGCTAATATCAAGTGAAAATAGCTTGGTTAACATCTGTTTAAATAACACTGTAATTTGATGTTTACTCTATTTTATATGCCATATTTTTGAGGGTAATGGCCATAGCAAGAAGAATAGAGACACATTTATACCATAAATAAATTTATATGGACTGTATACTCCTGAAGAAGTACACCAGTGAATAAAACTGCTGTAATAAACTAGAAAGACTGTGAGAAGGTTTATTTAACTTCCAAATGAACTCAAACATCATGTTATTTCCTTGGTCAGCAAACACTAAAATACAATTGGGATAGTATAAATGTATATCATGTACTGCTCAGGTTATTTACTTTAGCGTGTTTCTCAATGTTACTCAAATATTTTGCATTTCTATAGCACCAGTTAAAACGAATACAAAAGACCATTACAAACTTTAATTAGTCTTCAGTGTCATGAAGGTAATAATTCAATACTGGAGATTGGGAAAGCCAGTAACAAAGTGGATATCCCAGTTCATGTCCAACCAGCAGCAAAAGTGCAAATGGAATGTATGTATGACATCTTTACACATCCTTCCTCAGCTCCAACTCCATCATTATCTGAAGCTGGTTACTGTTTACTTCAAAGACATGATGATTAAAGATACATGGAATTCTGGATTTAGAAACCTGACTCTCATTAATAAATTGCTTTAATAAAATAAGAACTGGTATTTAGAATGTTTGTTATTTAGGAAGGATTAGGAGTATGATTGTACCATAATGATGGATGCTGGTATCCAATCACACAGTAAGAAGAACAAAATCACAGTGACAAAAACGCCATTCATGCACGCAGTTTAAGACAGCAGCAGTTGCAAAATATTTCCGATAGGAAATGGAGCAGAAGCAGCACAAATATGCTGTTTCCATCTCCCTCAAAACTTCATTACAAAGATAAATTGGTCCATTTTCCAGAAACTGCTGTAGAAAGAAATACCATCTCCCCCTTCTCCTAACACCAGAAACACAGCGACATATATACTTTAAAAATATCATATTACGTGACAGGCTGGAGTAACTATGAAGGGAACCCTACAAACCACTTCTTCTTTATTTGTACTGTTAAATATGGCACTCCAACACATGTCTGCAAACTACAGCTGATAGAAAACCTATGTAGACAAGTATCAACTTTAATGTGACTGGTTTAAAAATGTAAAACACTCTACCTTATTTACATCTTGAGTCAAAGCTTGGACACTGTATAAATTAAGGCTACCATTTTCCATTACTGATGCAATATACCGTCCATTTGGGCTAATCACTGCTGTACTAATTCCCTCTTCGTGACTCCCAATGTCAAAAAGAAGTTTGCACGTTTCTATATTGATAAACCTCATAATATTATCTTGACTTAACACTCCAAGGATCTGTAAATTAGAAGGATTCATCAATTAATCTTGTCAATGTAAAACAAAGAGGAATACCCAATTCAGCAATGACATTCTATTAAGCTAAAGGACCAGTTCAGCAAATATTTAGCACAGTAACTTTCCTTTTATAGGTCATGGGCCCATAACCCAGTGTCCCCCCAAAGCCCTCAAAGTGTATGTGTTGAATCAACTAACCAAATACTTCAGTCTTAAGCTTTGTAAAAAATCTGACCTGATTGGAGCCCCCATCAAAACTGTCAGGGAGGAATTCTAGATGACGGACAGCTCGTACTTTTGCAGGCATCTGGATTATTCGTACCAGCTGCTTTGATTCTAAACACCATAAGTGAAGATGATTTGATTTTCCAGCAGCTACAAAAATCCGGCCATCTCTGGATCACAGATGAGGCAAAGTTTCCATCAGAATACTATAATTTAAGTTAGCATTTGCTAAAAAGAGAGAGATTGTACATTTCCTTCTATGCCCTCAAATCACTTTAGAATCTGTCATTATTCCCGTCGTACTCTCCTGAAAGAAAAAAAGTAGCTCCTAAATAATAAAATTTGCTTGTGTAAAGGATAGTTTAAACCTTATTTTAGTAGTAATTAAAAATCAACTTAGTTTATTTCAACTGCTATGGGACTGTAATAAAAACTGCTGTTGATCCTGGCTGATCCTGGCTTCTCTGGTCACAACAGAGTTCAAAAGCTTATCGAAGTATATAGCTCAATACTGTCATAAAACATTACAAATAAAGAAAATCCATTTTAAAAATACAACTTTTGTAGTTTGCCTTCTGAATGTTTAAAATAGCAATTTACCTCGTAACTGCAAAGACCTTATAAAGTAATACAGAACCTTCAACAGGAGTTGGCAACTGGTATTTACAGTGAAGAGTATCAAATTCCCACGCAAAAACAGAATTATCTCTGAAACAGCTGAGGATGGTGTTACTCAATGGAAGAAAAAAAACCTGGAAGAATACAAAAAAGAAAAAAAAACTGAATATGTGGTCAAGGAAGTACCCTTTAAATTGGATCAAAGTGCACGGCAGAATAAAATACTGCAAGAAACCGTGACCAGGGTGGCTGTCACGGTAACCGCGTCACGCAGCCGCAGCGCGAGGCTTAGATCCCACAGGCAGCGAGTCCCCTTGCCCCGTTTCGGCCTAGGCAGGCCTGCTCTCCCTTGCACTTGATCAGAGCTTCTTGTACCCTCTGCTAAGCCACTTTAACTCACTGAAATGACACAAACCTTTATCTGTGTTATTTTTATGACTGTTACACCGTCTTGTGGAGGTTTCTGATGAGGGCCACTGGATGTAATATAAAGGGTGGGAACATGAACCCAGGAGCAGGAGGGGATGGAAGACATGAGGCAGAACTGCTCATTCAGCAACTGCTTGTTGCACTTTCTATAAACTGGTTTCAGCATTCAGATAGTACCAAGGGCATGAAAATGCACTCTGTGAAGTATTTATCTTTAGACTTAAACTCCTTAGTTTTACGTACAACTATTAAAATAAAAAAATATTGTAGAAAGTCTAGCAGTGTACTCTGGAACTATGAAACGCAGCTTTTACTGTGAGGATGAATGAAGATAAAATAAAAAAGCTTGTAAACACATTTTTTTCAATTATTCTGAACATGTTTATTGTTTATGTGTAATCTCTTTCAATAAGAAAAAGTGGGATTGTTTACATTTTTGGATGTCGTCAGATACATTCCTGCTTAATGACAAATTACACGCTTAGATCAGAAGTTCCATTCTGGCAGCAGCACATGCAGCTTCAGCAAATTCCCTGCACCTGTAATTTTGACACTACTATGGTGGCTCAGACAGCAATCCAACTTTGGACAATGAGTGTCAGGGCTGTGGTCTAATAATAAATCTTATCTTTAATAAAGCACTTATCTGTATGTCTTAAATCATGGCATGGGAGTAAGTATCATTATCTCTATACTAAAGACAGGAAAATGAAATACAAAGAAATTTGATTATTTGCATAATAGAATCATAGAATCATAGAATGGTTAGAGTTGGAAGGGACCTTCAAAGGTCATCTAGTCCAACCCCCCTGCAAGAAGCAGGGACATCCCCGACTAGATCAGGTTGCTCAGAGCCTCATCCAGCCTGGCCTTGAACGTTTCCAGGGATGGGGCATCCACCACCTCTCTGGGTAACCTCTTCCAGTGCTCTACAACTCGCATTGTAAAAAATTTTTTTCTAATATCTAATCTAAACCTACCCCCTTCTAATTTAAACCCATTACCCCTCATCCTATCACAACAGGCCCTACTGAACAGCCTGTCCCCATCTTTCCTGTAGGCCCCCTTGAGGTACTGGAAGACCACTATCAGGTCTCCCCGGAGCCTCCTCTTCTCCAGGCTGAACAGCCCCAACTCTCTCAGCCTGTCCTCATAGGAGAGGTTCTCCAGCCCTCTGATCATCTTTGTGGCCTCCTCTGGACCCTCTCCAACTGGTCCATGTCCTTCTTATGCTGGGGACTCCAGAACTGGACGCAGTACTCCAGGTGGGGTCTCACCAGGGCAGAGTAGAGGGGCAGAATCACCTCCCTCAGAAATGGTACAACTAAAAGTGCAGGCTCTTGATTCTCAAATAGCGATTCATTCATTCAACCATAGTCACTATTGTTTAGATTTAAATGTTGTTTCCATACTGTAACATCCTGATCCTACCAAATTCTAAGAGCCATTTATCAATCAGAAGTCCCTACACATAGCCTATCTGAAGAAAGTTACTGAGCAGTATAAAGATCTTGTCCACTAAAGAAATGCAGTCGTCATTGGAGGGAACACATAATTATTTTAGCAACATGCACTACACAACAGTTTTAATAAAACAAACAAACAAAAATTTATGCATGATCTTCCACAGTAATTGCTAGGTGACTATTTCAGGCTGACAAAATTTCTGCCTGACCTAGTGAAGATACTCAAATGAATAGCCTTGTTCTCTGCAAAATCAGCATGGCTTTTTAGTGGCCAGCCTGACGAGGACTTTGGTTTGAAGTGGTGTTTGTAAGACTATTCACTGCAGGGCAGCACGTGTGTAAGCAATGCTCAGGCACCGCGTCAGTACCTTCTGTAGTACTTATGCCAAAGTCCGACATTTGGTGGCGCAGGCAGACCCTTTAAAGCATCGTAACGCTAAGGAAAGCCTGTTTGAACCACTCCCTGGCACAAACGTGTCATCCTTCTCATCCCTTCTCTTCTTCCAGTGTAAGTGTCTGTGCAGCAAACCAAAGCAAAGGAACCACTAGGCTGAAAAGCAGCAGTTTCTTTTTGCTGAATTACTTTTCAGCATTGTTTGTTCCCACACGCAGTACCTAGCACGCACAGAAAGAGCAGCTTTGGAATAAGCAACAGAATGGGGTAGGTGGTGGCGACTGTTTGAAGCCCAAACTGTTTTTTTAACAACACCCTTAAATCCCAGTATCATTCAGGTTGGAATCAATCTCTGGAGATCCTTTGAGCCCACCTTCAGGTCAAATCTAGAAGATGGCTCCAACTTCCAGGTTAAATTGTGTTAGTCAAAGTCATATCCAACCAAGTTTTGAGTATCTCTAAGGACAGAAGATCCTTAAATGTTCCTAGCAGACCTCAAAGCCATGATTCCAGTGGAATGGGTGATGCAATAGGATGACAGTTAAGATGAAATGCCCAAAGAACATAGAAAAGATTCAGTGGCATTTTAAAAAATAAAGTACTGTAATTTTAACATGGTGTAACTCCTACTGAGGTATGCTTGCTCACCCTTTAGCAATTGCTCTTTACTCACCTTCTGTATACCCACAGACTGACGAACATTCAGCTTTCTTTTTCTTTGAAAGGTGTCCAAGTCCCACAGCTGTGCTGTATCAGTGGATGTAGTGATGGCATACCTGCCCGAGCCATGGACAGAGATGGAAGACACCGAAGAATCATGTCCCCTCATCCAACTAACTAGCTCCTTGGTTTCTGCAGGAGTTGATTAAAAAAAGAGAGAAGGGTAAGAAAGCCATACAAAGTGAAACAACTACTGCTTTACTCTTTATTGCTAACACTATGCTGTAAAAGAGATTTTTAAGCACACCTAGTATTTGACCATTTACCATCACAGCCCAACACACAAGAAACAAAGGTATCAGCCTTCACGTGACTATTATACCTTAGAGAAATATAACCATCTCCTCATCTCCAAATAACAGATTTCATTCTCAGTTCTACACAGAAAGCCAGCCTGCACAGACTTGTTTAATTTAGCCTAAGAATCAATCTGAAAAAATCACAAAGACTGTGGTCAGGTGAATTCAGCATGCCTTGTAGGCAGATTATCCCATGTGAACACCCAGAGCAATCTCTAGAAGTTGATACTGAATGTTCTAGTTAGAATTCTCCACCTGTTTTGACTTGTGGACAGTATGTGTGAATGATTCTGCAGCTATTTACAGGTGCAAGCAAGCAAGGTTTAATGACAACGGGCTATGACTACAGAAAGGCACAGTCAGAAAGCAACACCTCATTAACTCTTTTAGAGTCCCAAGCATTTTTGTGCTGTGTATTGCATACTAAGGAAATGGTTCCTCTGACTACACTGTGTCCCACTTGTGACTGCATGACCACTCATCTTCCCTCAGCAACCAAACCGTATTTGTGGCAATTACACTATTTACGTTGGGTAGTTTGCCTGACAGCCCATGGGGTGGTTCCAGCTGACCTTCTGCTGTGGCATCAAAGATGGGAAATGGCTGTAAAGCAGCTCATAAAGCCTAACAGTCAAACTTTCTGCTGTGCTTAGAGAAAATTGAGTGCTTAAAGCTATCATCACATGGGAGGGTGACATGGGATTACAGAGTATGGCTTCTAAAGAGGGGATGGAGCCCACCAACCAATTATTATCTAATACACCTCTAATGATAGTTCAGCCAATACTGACTTATGTTAATTATATTTATATTTTAATACGTTCTTCAGTATGACTTGGTATCTGGAAACAGCACCATATAAACATGCAGGACTCTGTGGAATAATTAAGAAGATTTCTCAGAGTGCACCCAAAATCTAAGTTTGGTTTTACTGTGGTTGAAAGGAGGAGAAAAAGCACAGAGATTTCACACCGTAACTCTGAGTCGTCTTCTGTTTTGGGAAACTGTGTGTTACACTACAGTCTTCACTGATGATGTCAAATTCAAACCCTCAAATTGCAGAAGACTGATTCCTATGGCTTTTTATACAGATTTCAATCCAGGTGACATGAGACACTTCAACTGCACTTTTTGATACGTTAAGATTAATTTATAAAGAGTTAATTATCAATGCCTTTCACTATTTAAACTTCTAATTAAGACAGAGACACACAGCTGGTCTGTACATTTTAGATACTGCTTTTGAACACGGATACAGATCCACATACTCAAAAGTACTGCCAGTTCTTTCAGTGCATATTGTCGCTTTGCTGAAATATTTTACTGTAAATACAGTTAATAACTGGTTCAGTTGCAAACTAACATACTGTCAACTGATCGTGGTTTGATTTTACATATAGCACCCCATTCTAAGCAAACATATACAGCGCTGCTTTAACATGCATAATTACGATCCCGCGCTACACTTCAGTTAAACAGATGCCTGCGTGACTTAGTGGGAACAAGAAACTTTGACAAAGCAAAGGGCTGATTTACCCACAGGACTATAACCCACATGGGCCCAGGCTTTTATTTTTTTGGAAGAACAGATGGCATGAAATATGTAAGATGAGTTCCATCAAAAAACTTTTTTAAAATGTTGAGATTGAAACTAAAATTACACAGGTTTTCATAACAATCCATATAGTAAGCCTTTAAATGTCTCCTTACCTGTATCAAAACACTTAATGGAATAATCTGCCAAAGCCACCAGGAATTCTGTCTTTCTACGAAGATTAAACGCCAAAGCAGTGCAAGCCTGCGTTGTTCGCTGAACAAGGTTGAATCTATTTAAAAATACATGTTCTCATTGTGTTAGGAAATGTTGCTTCATAATATCAAGTGAAGTAATAACTTAATCAGTTTCAACATATTTCACTGAGAGAAAAAATATATTAGCTCAAAAAAGGGAGCAAATAAATAATATCTAATTATAATAAATCTAAAAGACTGATTAATGTATTTCTGCAAAACAATATTAGGTCTAGTTTATTGTAATTCATGGCTCATATTATTAATTGATCGGTACTGTCCGAAGAATAACTGCTTGCGGTAGTATTTAATGACATAAGTTCTATGAAATTGCTGTTTGTTCAGTTTAGAGTTACAAACGTCTGATCTTTTGGAGCAGCTAAACTAATGAAATAATATTTAGGTGGCCTATATGTGACACTGGCTTGTGGTTTCAGCTCTGAGAAAACCACTATCTATTTCCATGTTCATGGAAAACTGAGGCTTAAAACCAGACCTGTGGCATGCAGTCCAAGCAAGTTCCATACCCCTGAGTGTTACAGATGTCAAGACAATTAAAATGTCTTAATATAAATACTCTTACCTGTTTCCATTCAAGTCAAAAACATATATATTCCCTTGGTGGTCTCCAGCAAGTAGAGAATCTCCTGAACTGTCAAAAGCCACATTCAGAAAATGTATTGTCTTTGAATGGTATCCTTTGACACTATGAATTATGTTTACTATAACGCTGTGAAGAAAGCAAGCAGAACAACCATGCTTAGAATAATTTTACTACCACATATTTCTCCAAGACCTAAGATTAAAATGTTCCTGGCTTATGGTTTTACGATTCCAATCATTCATAGTGTTCTATGAAAAAATCTCCCATAAAAAACCCATGTATCTCTAATATAAAAAACGTACTAAACAAAGGAAGTCATCCACTATGTTGGAAGGTAGTTAGGAAACATGTAAGGCAGACTGGGGAAACCCACCATTCATGGTCCTTTTGTGAGGCTCCTGGTTACCTGATATTCATGTATATTATTAATGAGTAACACTAACACATATGTTTATGTATCATCTACCATCATATCTAAAAGCCTCATTCAGCACTCAGCAACGAAGCTGGCTCTTCATTATCACTGTAAAGAAACACACTAGAACGCTGAGAAGCTATGAATAACTGTAAGAAACCACTCGGATTAGATGTGGCGGGAAATCAATTTTAAGACTCTTTCCAGAGTCTTCAAAAGCATGAAGAAAGCCATTTCAATAATCATTCATCTGAGATCCTTGTACGGTGCTGTCAGCATGCCCATGTGCAGACTAAGCCATTAAGAGGAAGGTTTTTCCAGGAAGCAGGACTTTAAGATTTGGGAGATTTGCTACCCCTGGATTTTTTTTTGCTAACACTGACAAACTAGTTATTTTCTGTCATCTCTTGGACGTAAATTCAGAGTCAAACTAAGTATGTAAAACCGTACGGGATATTGGACAGGCTGATTAAAGTCTGCAGGGCACTTGCAGAATACTGTGACCACGGCTATAGGACACACTGATAGCCACATCAGTTTCTGAGAGTGCAGAATACGCAACCTAGCACTTGCATGCAAGGCTTGGTCTATGTTATAAAGTGTGAGTGAATACCAAAAGAAAGGCCATGCGGCCATGGTACAGACTAGAGACAAAATTAATCATATCTCATTCTGTTAAGCCTGTTCTTTTCGGCCATGAAAATGAAAGATGTTAAGCTATTTTAAATTACAACTAAAATTTAGTAATGTTAGGGTCTTTCATGTTGTAAAAAAAAAAAGTGAAGTACGACTTATGATTCTAAAAACACCCTGAAATGTGAGTTATCAGTGCAGTTACAGCATCTCCCAGGATTTTCTCAGCACTGCTCTCTGCCTTTCAAAAGATCCTTTGCTGCTAAACTAACCCAGGAGAATTAAGTTAGGAGTTCATGGAGCTGCATCCACATTCCCCAGGTCAAACACCACACAGGTATCCCAAAGCAGTGTTCATCCTGCTGCTCTTCAGTTTGGGCCAGACAATATTTTCCTAGTCTGTAACATTTTAACTAAACTCTCGTGGGAATTCCCCGATGGTATTTCAGTCAATGCAATTAAAACAAAAAAGCTAAATTGGGAGAGTTGTCCAGGCCCTCGCCCAGCCAAGCTGTGAGCATCTCCGACCGTGGAGGTTCCACAGCCTCCCTGGGGACCGGTTCCACCTTCAAACGGGAACGTTATTCCGCGTTATCTACGCGGGTATGCCCGGGCTGTACCTCCAGCCCGCAGAAGCCCAGCTGGGTTGGGGCTGGCACTGCTCCCTCCCTGCCTGCCCACTCCCTCAGCCTCTCCCCGGCGGCACAGGGCCAGAGCCGGGGCCGGCCATGGCTACCGCCGGCCCGGCCCTGAGCCCCGGCTGAGGCGGCAGCGCCGTGCAGGGTCCGCCCCGCCGCCGCCGCCCCCTGCCCCGCGGCGGCCGTTACCCCCGCCGTGTCGCCGGGCTGGGCTTGCGGTGCCAGATGGGGCCTTGCTGTCGGCTGCCCACGTCGCAGCTCTCCATCCCCGGCCCACCGCCGCTCCCGCGCTCGCCGCCTCCCCTCAGGGCTCCTCCAACGGCCGGGGCGGGGGGGGTGCCGCACGCGTGGTACGGCCCGCTGCCGCTTCACCGATGGAGGGCAGTGTGAAGGAGGCGGGCGCTCCCCCCCCCCCGGATGTTGGCCTGCCGGGGAATGGAACCGACGGCCCCGGGGCCTGCCGGGAGTTGTAGTTTTCCCCGCCAGAGTCACGCCGGGGCCAGGACGGGAACAGGGGAGCGGAGCGCAGCCAGCGTCTGATAATAAATAAAGCAGAGGCCACGACTTACAAAAAAAATATATTTTAATAATATAATGTCGCGCCCTATCAGGAAAACACTTTAATAACATAATGCAATGGGACATTGAATACAGTTTTTTCAGGCTTTCGCAAGCGCAGCACTCCTGTTACTGGCGCCGCTTCGGGGAAAGGAGCCGGTTGCGGCCCCACGGGCGGGAGCGGCGGCTCCGGCGTTACTCGGCAACGGCGGGTCGCTCCCCGCTCCCTCCCTCCCTCGGGAGGCGGGACTTCCGGCGCTGCCGTTGCCCCGGCAGCCGAAGGGGCGGAGCCGGAAGTGGCGGCGGCTCGGCCGAATTCGGCGGCGCCACGTCTGGTTCGGAGCTTCCCTCCCAACCCGGGGCGGCGGCGGCGGCGGCGGCGGCGGCGGCGGGCGGAGCGCGGCCGGGCCCTCGCTTTTCCCTCAGCGGCCGGTTCGTAGCGAGGCCTCGGCGGCGGCCGGGCACGGCGGCGGCGACATGTCGGACCTGGGGGACTGGTTCCGGAGCATCCCGCTGATCACCCGCTACTGGTTCGCCGGCTCCATCGCGGTGCCGCTTATCGGCAAGCTGGGCCTCGTCAGCCCCGTCTACCTTTTCCTCTGGCCCGACGCCTTCATCAACCGCTTCCAGGTACGGGCCGCACTACCGGTCCCGGCGTGCCCTGTGGCGGCGGCGCCGTGAGGGCCCAGCGCGGGGCGCTCCGGGGCATTCTGGGAGTTGTAGTGAGTGGCGGAGCGGGCTGGGGGCTGCGGGAGGGGCTGGCGTTCTCTCGCCGGCCTCCGTCGCCGCTCTGGGAGGGAATCGCCCACCGAGACAGCCCTTAGGGATGACCCAGATCGCCTTCAGCGGGAAGCCGGGCCTGCCTTCCTGCTTAACCTGAGGCCTACGAGCTGGGCGCCGGGTTTAGTTAGTGGCGGGGCTCCCCCCCAAGGTGACACAGGCTGTGGCGCCTGGCTGAGGCAAGGGTCTGTGGCCCTTGGCAGGCCATGTAGTTCGTCTAGTATCTCATTCTGGTGCATCTTTTTCTTAAGATTTTTTTGAGGAGGTTCTTCTGGCTGGCACTGGTTGTTAAGGCAAGGCACTCTGTAATCATAAAACCTGCGGCTGTGGCTCCAGGTGGCTTGCCCTGCCTTTGTTGTGTGATTGTGTGGGCATGGCTTTGGGAACAGAGGTCACAAGCAGGTGCACGACTGTCTTAAACCACAAGTGGCTCTGGAGATGTTAAGGCAGAACTTGAGATGTGCATCTTTTGCACCTTCTTAGCTTTTTTTGCTTGGAATTCAAAAAAGCTTGTGTTTACGATTGTCAACTTCAGTGGCTGGGTACGGTAAACTAACAACTGAAATCTTGAGGTTTCAGATGTAGAGTGTTTCTGGATGCGTTAGCAGCATCGAAAGTGAGCACAAACTGGATATAGTCTCTTTGCTTGCACTGGGAGGTTGCAGGTTCAGTGTTTTAGTATGCGGGTGTGATTGGGGAGAGCGCCCATTGGATGAACTGAAAATGAAAGTGAAGGAAGAGAAGAGATCCCAGCCTTTAAATTTCTATTATATATACTTATTACATCTTCAGTGAAAAAGACTGAGTACAAAAAAAAAAAAAAAATAAAATAAATGCATACCCCTGAGTTCATTTTGCAGTGAATAAATACATCTTTCTCTTTTGATCTGGACAGATCTGGCGGCCAATAACTGCAACTTTCTTCTTCCCAGTGGGACCTGGAACAGGATTTCTCTACTTGGTGAATTTGTATTTCTTGTATCAATATTCATCACGATTAGAAACAGGTATGTTATCCACTAAATTGTATGCACATGGGAGCTCTGCCTAGAGCTGCTGGAGACTAAGCATCCTCAGGTAGACCCCCTGTTGGGAATGTTTGTGGTGATGGGGTTGTGGCCAATTCAGATAGAATTGTGAGAAAAATCATCTCTGTGCCCACTTATGTTGGTCGATGGGAAACTGATTTTCTGTGTCTGGCTTCTTCCCTTTGGCAGGGAGCCTGTTTGTTTAGGATCTGATTTTGATACTTCTTTCTATAGGAGGGCTCGGTGCTTTTAGTTGTTGGATTTCAGGAAATAAGGGATTGAGACTAAAAGATTGTTACTTCTGTTTTCTTGTGTCTGATGTCCTGTGTAATAATGGGTATATCCATCTTAAGAAAATAACAATGTCAGTTTTTCCTTTTTTTAAAAAGGGATGCTTACCTGTGTTATTCCAGTTGTTATGTTGAATTGAGAGATACCTTGTACAAATGAAGTGTACCCCTCTGTCAGACAGAATCGTAAAAAGTTAAGGAATTAGTTGGATTTTCAGCTGGGAGGGAAAATTAAGAGTGGAAGTAAGGAGATTGGATAATGGATCATTTCTCTCAAAAAAGAGATTGTTGTTACAAGGTACCTTCAAAACTGGTTTCATTTTGCATTACACAGCTCATTAAAGCTAGACAAAAATTGTTTAAATTGAAGTAAAAAATTAAAGTATTTTTAAAGCCAAGCTCCTCCTAAAAGCCTTTATGAACAAGACTTTGGATGTAGTTCTAATGGACTATAGAACTGATGGTGTAAGTGGAACTGCATTGTAAGATGATGTTTGGGAAACCGAGAAGTTCCCGGTAAACCTGTCATCCAGAGAGTATTGGGGAATCCCTTTTCCGTTGTAAGAAGAATAGCAGGGAAAGGGAGGAGTGGTGCCAGATTATATTTGATTTTTTTCTTAGTGAAAGTAAGTAGTAGTTTAATAGCTAGAAACATTTCCTCCTTCTCTTTGAGGCTTTCTGCAGTAGATTATGAATGCATAAGGGTACGGGCAGTTACAGCCCTCTGCTGTGCACAGCTACGTGTAGTAAGAGTTCCTGGTGAATACGTGCAGATTACAAGACATCACGGCATGTCGTATATTTACAAACGCTCCGGTTGTCAGTGCTGTGGCAGAGGCCTTATGCAAGGAAGTCAGTTCTTTCAGCAGTAAATTTACATTTCTGCTGTACAGCACTCCTGGACTTTGAAACTGGAAAGTCAGCTGTATTGTTCTTTGAAATAAAGCATTTATTTTGTATTGCAATTGGGGTTTTTTGGGGTATAAATTAAGTTCTTGGTTAGGCTAGTCCTTCCTCTCTACAAAGGAGGCTTACATCCTTCTGAAAGTGGGAGGTGTATAAGTTGCTGATAATATGTTTACAGGTGGCAGTCAGCGGAGGTCTAGACCTCCTTTTGTCTGTGAAGCTGAGGAAGTGAAACTTCTGTTTTCAGGGTTGTACGTGGTTTTTGAGTATGCACTGGTGTTGCATGCTAGCTTCAAATTTAGCTGTCAAAAATATCCATATGGTTCTGTTCTGTGCTTGTGCTCTCCTAACAAGCTGACCTCTAGCTTCCTGAGTAAAAGGAGACTGATGTGTTTTTGTTTTGTTTCAAACAAGTTTCAACAGAGAAAGCAGAACGTGCAGAGTTCACTCCCCAGCAGTACAAGTTATGAGTCTGCAGCTCGTCCCTGATGGCTGGGTTATACCCCAGGCCCCACTGAATGACACTGGGCTAGAGCTCACCTCACTGCTGTGCTGAGCTTTTTAGTAGTCTGTACCTCGGTCTTCTTAGATACTCATTGGAAAGCCAACTTAAATAGCTTGTCTCATATGCTTGTTAGTAATCTCCTAGATATTGAGAAGTGAAAAGCTTTAAAGGAATAATACTTGCTTTGATTTCTTTCTATTCTGGAGGAATTCCTGTGCTGGAGTTTCTACATGGTTAGTCAGCTTCCTCTCTCTATTTGTTGTATGGCAACAGTAAGGAGAAAACGCCAATTTATGTAGTTCTTCAACTTTAAAATGTTCCAAAAGACTTTATCAAAATTTGGGTTTTGTGTTTTTTTGTTTGTGGTTTGTTTTTTGGGTTTTTGGTTGCTTGTTTGATTGTTTTTTTTTCTTCCCCCTGTAGTGTAACGTGCGTGGCTGAACTTAAATAATAAAACAAATTGATATTTTAGTCATTTTACATAGGGTGAGTTACTTTAGTTATTCTGAAAAAGCTAATGCTTAAAAATGTTTCATTTCTTTACATTTTTGCAGACATGTAAAATAGTTGTAGGAAGCCAAATAATGCTAACATTAATTAGTGGCCACCTTTCTAGGCATTTTGATGTTTATTTATTAGCACATAATTCAGCTTGTTCGTGGTGTACAGTGTTTGTCTCTGTGTATTTGAGTCCATTTCAAGGAGTATTCTTGGACTTTCCTTGTCTGCGTGGAGCTGTGTGAAAGTTGATAGGAGTCTGGCTTAAATGCCAAGGTCTGTGCCAGCCTTTTACTGCAAGAGTGAGAGCTCAGGATTTTCACATTTGCAAGGAGGAGTTAAGGGTTTTGGTTTTTAACTTTTCTCTCTGCTAAGTCCCAAACTCAACTGGACACCTAAAGATAATTTCATTTAGTATGACCTGCAGGGAATGTTACTCTGTTTTTTTTTTTTTTGTTTCCACTGTCCTGAAAAAATTTGCCACATGTTTGAAATAGGAAATTCAGCAAGCAGTTCAGCTTAGAAGAAGGAACAGAATGCGCTGCACACACTCCTTGTCATGTGTATTGATTTTTCTGGGGTGTAAAAACTGGGGTGTAAAAACTATCGCATCTCTTGAGTCTGAATAAATGATGTAGAGGATGCAGTTTGCCTAAGGAAGGACTGCTTTTCATGTGACTTGATTATTAAATCCGGTGTGTCTGATTTTGCTGTGCAAGTATCTTGTCCTACTCTGTGCTTCTGACTTGCAGCTTCTTATGTAGGACAGGGTCAAACTCCACTTTGAACTCTTCTGAAGTTAAAACCACTTGTCTCCAGAGTTAGTGTGCTTTTTAAAGCAGAACTGTTGTGTGTGCACTTAATGCAGTAGGCTCAATGTCTTATTTTTTGGTCCTGTGGGTTGCTCTAAAATTAATAAATAAATAAATAAATCTTAAACTGCAGACTGCTTATAGGGTAACTGTTATTAACTGAGCTTTTCTTAGACTCCTAAAAGTTTTTTAAAAAATAAGTCTTAATTTCTTATCAAGATTTTAGTACCTTTCCTAACAGTTCTTTTTATTTACAGGGGCTTTTGATGGAAGGCCAGCAGACTATATGTTCATGCTCCTGTTTAACTGGATCTGCATTGTTGTATCCTTCTGTTCATCATAAAACTTTTAGAATATTTTTGATTTTCTATTTCTGCCTAAAATATGTTCAAAGACCAGGTTTTAGCAACTAACCGTTTTAAATGTAGGAAGTGTTCACAGGTGAGTTTTTGATCTTTTTGGAAAGGTAGTGAGTGACTTTCGGGGAGAGTACTAGTAAATATCCTGCTACAGGTATGTAATCTGGGGTGAGAGTTCTGCTTACGTGAAGCTCAGCTTGTGCTGTGTTCGTTTCCTTGGTGTTCACTGTGGTGTTTCACTTAGCTACTTTCATGGATTGCCACTTGGGCTGTGAGAGAGTTTAGTGTGTTTCAGCTGACAGGTGCAAACAGCTCTGATCTCTGCTGATCCCTGAGTTGGAAATTCAGGTACCTCTTTGGAGAGATCCGTTACCTGCTGGGTACAAGTCAGCTGAATCTGTGAAAGCAGTGTTGTGATATCTCACTGAGCCAACTTCCTGAAGAAGCTGAGCTTGTTGGCATGGGAATGTTGTGGAACGGTTTTTGCATGAGCTGTGCTGTTCTACCTGAATTTTATTTTGATCTCGGATACAAAACTGGGAGGAGTTGTTGATACACCAGATGATTGTAACACCATTCAGAGGGATCTCGAGAGGCTGGAGAAATGTGCTGGTGGGGAATCTCACGAAACTCACCAAAGGGTCCTGCTGGACACCAAGTTGACCATGAGCCAGCAGTGTGCCTTTGTGGCTGCATCCAGCTCCAGGTTCCCAAGTACAAGAGAGACGTGGACATACTGGAGTGAGTCCAGTTAAAGGTCACAAAGATGATTAAAGGATTGGAGCATCTGTCACATGAGGAGAGGCTGAGAGCTGGAACTGTGCAGCCTGGAGAACGCAAGGCTCAGGAGTGTCTTGTCCATGTGGATAAATACCTGATGGGGAAGGGAGCCAAACGTCTCTCAGTGGCAGGCTAAGAGAGAACAGGCATAAAATGAAGCACAGAAAATTCCATTTAAATGTAAGGAAAACTTTTTACTGTAAGGGCAGTCCAGTACTGGCACAGGTTACCAAGAGAGGCTGTGGAACCTCCATCCTGGGAGATGATCTCATTCTGTCTGTGCTGTTGCTCTCTCCTTGTAGCAATTGCCAGTGGCACAGCATGTGGAAAAAAGGGAGTGGTGACATCAGTGTGACCAGATACAGCCAGGAAAGCTAGTGTGTAGAAATACTGTCACCTTTATCAATAGATTTATTTATCTCTAGTTGCATTCCACTGTGTGGAGGGATTTGCTATTCCTGCTAGTCCTGTTGAGCTACAGCAGTAATGAGGAAAACAATGTGATTTTAGTTTTGTTGTTAAGAAAACCATCAGCTTCATTGTGGTTGCAGGCTGTTGGCTGTGAGCTATTAGATGAAACTGGTTGTGACTTGACTTGCAAACTGGTCATTTGAAAGCTTCCGGTTGCTTGTTCCCTATACAATGTAAGGAGCAACCTGGATGTGTATTCTGGGAAAATGCTTGGTGCCATTGTATACACATTCATGAACTGTTAAAAGCATTCTGATCATAGCAAAATTCTTCAGCAATTGTTTGTACTCAGCGGTTACTACAGCAAGTAGATCCTTTGGGTTCCAAGGTAGGACAGTAGTTTTAAAAGCCTGCATTGATGTACTTCAGGAAATTATTTTCTGTGACTGTGGCAATATATTGATTTTTTGTTACGATCTGGCATTTCTTTATTTAGAAACCCGACATTTTAGTCTTAAAAAAACTGACAGAAGAATCCAGCTGTTAAACCTGTAACATACTTTTATGCAAGAACTGATTGAGTTTGTAGTTAGCCGGTTTCATCATGGAGGGAAGGCCAGTGCATCCGACCTGGCCTTGGGGTAAAGACTTGGGGTGGTAGCTTGAAAGGCTACTGAGAAGCAACTACTGAAACTCAGTGTGTAAGTCTTTAGATCATTGGAGGTTTTTCTTTTTTTTCCAGTGGTTGACTTAATACTATCCAGGAACACTATTTTAATATTTAAAGGCCTTTGTGTGTGTGTTCATTTTACATGCAACTTCTTTTTGTTGCTCTAGTCTATCAGGTTTTCTGCGTTTTCCTTGATGGTGCAATGACAGATAACCGGCTTGGCGATGGACATGCAGGTAAGTGCAGTTGCAGTTCCTTAAATAATAATCTTATGGAATTTTCTGACAACTTAATGACTTTATAGAGAGCATTATCGGCATAACTGCAGAATGTAGTTAAGCTAGACTGGTTTAGTTAATATCAAGATAGACTGCTGTGTGTATTCTGTTAGTTTTTTAGTTTCTGTTAGCCTAGTATCGGACTCTGCCACCCCTAACCTAATTGGGTTAGGTTAGAGAGTCAAGGAGTGAAAATTGGCTCCTTGTGCAGTCAGGAATTCTTCAACCTTTTATTAAAATGGACACAAGATGTCACCTATGCACTCTTTCCTCTAATGAATGTGGATCTGCATTCTGACTTTTTTATCTAAAAATTGTTCTTGGGTTCATTAGTCTTCTCGTCAATGTGGCTTTTAATTGCCAACAGAAGATCTTTTTGTGAAAAATGCAGTTTCAGGCTTGGATCAAAACTGTGAAGTGCAAAATACTTACAAGAATTATTAAAATGGTAATCTAAAGAACCAGTTTCAATGAGGTAGTTCTTATCTCCGAAAAATTAAGGGAGGAAACAGGGGAATGTTTCTTGGACACAATAGAGTATCAGATAACTGCATGTCTTCATCCTCTCTGCTATTCTCTCCTCACCTTATTCTGTCCCCATCACCCGAAGCCTGCACCAATATTCTGTACAATATTATCTTAGCATTTATCAGATCACCTATCAGGCTCCCCTGGTAGACAAAAATAGTGATCATGCATCTGCAGTCAGGACTGAGTTCTGTTAAGGGTTGTCCATAGCTTCACACTTAAACTTTTTTTGCTGTGGGGAAGACGCCACGAAATTCTTCAAAAGCATGCTGAAGTCACCTGTACATGGTATCAATATTAGACTGGTTGCATTGATTTGTATCTTTTTTAAAAAGATACTCAAAATGGTTTTGTATCTGCATACAAAGAATTGCTTAAAAGAGAATCAGCTGTTTGATGTAGAAATGTGTTTTCCTTAGAAATAGAATTTTTTTGCTTGTGTTGTATGCCTTGCTTGAAAGTGAGAAGACAGAGTAGCGTAGCTGGGCCTCTAGTCCCATGTCAGATACTTTCAGAAATTAGATATTACTTTGTTTTTCCAGTAAAATAAAAATTGGTTTCAGTAAAGACCTAAAGATGTTTGTGTAACGAGTCGGAGTGCTGGTGTGTCGTAGGGCTGGGGGAAGGCTGGACTGATGCCGGCGTGCCAGCTGTAATGTGGAACCTGATAAATAGCAGCATCCCCGAAGGAATGAGTTTTAACCTCCCTTCCAAACACAGGAGCTGATTTGTAGCTTTAAACCAGTTCATAGAAGTGTTGCTGGCACAGTCTGTCTTCCGTTTAGAATTCAGCAGATAGCTAAAATCGTGCTTTATGTTTGTTTCACCAGAGGTAGTGCAGTCAGCTAATGCACAGTCATAGTAGGGAGGTATTGAACCAGTCTCCTCTCTGGCACAGGGTGTGGGTTAACTCTGAGATCTACCAAGGTGGCTTCGCCAGGTCTGGCTGTGGTACTCTGAAATGGTGATTTAGTGGTGCACCTTCCCTCTGTGGTGCTCCGAGAGGGACGTAGCTGGCAATTCGATGGAGTAACACTTCATCTGGCACAGTAGCTTAGCCCCAGATGAGCGTGTTTGGGTTAGCGCCTTGGGTTGTGAATGGATTGTGGCACAAATGTTTGCTGACTCTGCTGCAGATGTGGTACCAGGCAGCTGGGAGAAGGGGAGCTCACCACAGCTGCTCTTTCGCTTGGTGTAAGTTGAAGCTGTTTACTTTGACGTGGTCTTGCAAAAGAGTGACCAAGTAGGTTCTCCTGCTTAGCTTTCTCAATAGCTTTTGAACAAATTGATGACACATGGTGGCAAAGATTCTGGGGCAATCCTGAAAGATTTTGCTGATGTATCATGCTTACAAGCAATTTTTTAAGCTTACAGCTCCTGCTGCCTGTTTATGTTTCTTGGGCTTCTGTGAAAGTAATGGTAACTTTTTGCCTTTTTTTTAACTTTGCAGTTGCTGATGATTCCACTTATCATGTCAGTACTTTATGTGTGGGCCCAGCTGAACAGAGACATGATTGTATCATTTTGGTTTGGAACAAGATTTAAGGTATGTCATACAGAATATTGGAGATGTTTCTGCCCAGAAGATGCACATGAAGGGGGTGAGGGGCAAAATAGAAATATTTCCTCTTATTAAGGATGTTCCATGCTTTCACGCGGCTGTATACTCCTTGAGATGCAGCAAAGACAAATTTCTTCATGGTCTTCCATATGGTGTCACTCAGTGAGGCTTTACTGAAAAGATGTCCTGACAACTGAAATTCATCAGTCTGAAAAGAGGAAAAATTTCCTGACAAACATTAACCTGGATAAAAGCTGAATGTAGTGACACACAAGTGACAAAATATTGATATTTAAAATTTTTCTTTCCTGTGGAACCTTGTCTGTTTCTGCCAGATCTTGTAGTGAAAAGTCTTTTGTTTATTATTTCCAGACCTTTTAAAAATCAGAACTATTAGGACTTTGTTTCAGATGTGAGCTTGCTGTGGAACATGGAGTGCAAGACACATCTACTTAAAATGTTTAAATGAGTATGATTTGTCTAAAAATGCTAGTGGTCACTCCGTTTGGAGTATCCTACCTTGTTAGGTAGAATCTGCTTAAGTTGATATATCAGAATTAGTGTAATGCCTAAAACATTGAGATTATAATCATGCTTATTAGTGCAGTGGGGAGTTGAGCAGGTTTATGTCTTTAACTTGTACTTACAACTACTGTGTCTCCATTGCGGTTTTTTTCAGGCCTGTTACCTTCCCTGGGTTATTCTGGGATTCAACTACATCATTGGTGGATCGTAAGTATTTCTTTATATGGCCAATTTGAAGCTATAAAAGCTTTTACGGCTATTGAACTTATTGCTGAATTTAGAAGCAATTTTAAAATAAGAGGCTTAAAGTTGTACGATCAGACTGATAATGCTCAGTGTCACAGGGTGGTCACTTAAGATAAAAGCAAGGAGGAGACGTGCATGTGAGAACTAAAGAACGTAGATGAGGGGAAAGTAATAAGAATTTGGTTCATTTTCTAGTAAATGTATGCATAAGGCCTCTTCCTTACTGACAGGTCAACACACAGTAAAGATGTCATCCCGCATCACCAGCCATCGCTGCTGGTTTTAGTAACAAATTTAGCTTGACTCTGATGGCGCTGTTACTTCTTTCCCTCACAGTCTCACCCAAATGCTGCTTTTTTCAGTTTGTGCAACAAGGGAAAATGGCAATAACAACCCCACAGGGTCCCATATTAGCATTTGCTGAATTTGTTGGTCTGTCTTGGGTTTCTTTGACTGTGTGATGCAGAAATCCCCTCTGTGCACGACCTTTCCCCTTGGTGCCCTGCATTGGCTGGGGCCTCTTGGTGCCGCTGTAGCACAGCCAGTGACAGTAACAGGTTACGTGGTTGATTTATAAAAGGGGGAGATGGCATGGCAAAACCAAATTCCCTTTCCTGGCTGTGCCTCTTACTGACTCATCTGTCACTTCAGAAAACTGCTTGCTGTTAGATACCTGCTGTTTCTATGCATGACAGAAGATACTCAGGGGCCTCCATTCAGCAGTGTTTTTGCAAAACTTGGAACAAAACAGTTCAGTACAGCAGGAGACAGGTTGTCCAGTGAAAAAGGCAGTAACTTCTCAAGCTCCACAGACTATTATTGTAGACACTAATAGCTGTATGGTCTAATTCCCTGGGGTAAACAAGTATTTAATTGCATTTTCAGTACAGACTGTAGGCTTGGAAGGGAGGGTGGAACAGCCTATTGATGTGTTGGCACTGAAGACTGGCCCTTCTAAAGAAGTGACTGCAAAATGCTGAGGGAAGGGAAATTTTCTGTGGCTCACGGCCCCGGAATTGCCCATGGCAGGTGAACAGTAGTAACTGACAGAAGATAGTCACTCACTGATTTTCAGAGAAGATAGCATGTGAAACAACTACTTTTCTTTTGCCTTGCAGAGTCATCAATGAGCTGATAGGAAATCTGGTTGGACACCTGTATTTCTTCTTAATGTTTAAATATCCAATGGATTTGGGAGGAAGGAATTTTCTGTCAACACCTCAGTTCCTGTAAGCTGGCTTTATTCTTTATCTCACTTTTTGTTTCGTCCAATTTTTTGTATTGTTCTTCAGACATACATTTGCTGGGATTGTAAAGTGTAAAATACTTTGCTAAATCAGCCTGCTTCAGACTATCTTATTGACTGTGCTGCTGAGCCACCAAAAATGCTAAGTTTCTTGTAAATGGTCCACGTGAGAGTTCTTTGTTACCCTGTACATGGCTTGTGTCCTTTACCCACTTAAGAGTGAGAGTAGAAGTCATAGTTCTGCTAGTGAGTTGAGCTGTAGTAAAGAGAACTCCCTAACAATTATCAGAAAAAAATATTTTCTACTGTAAGTTATCTTTTATCTGTATTTTCATGTATCATTACAGTAGCTACCAGTTCAGCAACCTGTAAAAATAATAGGAGTTGGTTGCAGACTTGTTCAGGACTATAATAAATATTCTGCTTTGCAATCGGTGCCAGTCACCTTGTCTGAGACTGCAGGTCTTGGTTTCTGAAGTGCTTTTTCTTGTGATCTGTTCATTGTTTTGGCATTGAAATGCTATGATACAAAATCAAAGTTTGTAGCTTCAGTTGCCCTTGTCCATATCCACTTGGGCTGTTAAATATTCTTTCACTACCAAACTTCAGTTAGCAACTCAGTTAACCCTTTTCATTGCATCAACTGCTAATTATAAACTGCCAAAGTTGAATTACAGTTATCCTTTCTGCACAAGTTTTAATGACTAGGGAAGCTTTATATTCTACTTTTGTGTTTGCAAGCTCTCCTGGTAAACCTAATTTTCCATAAAGATTAGAAGGCAAAATGTTGCTTTAAAATGTCTTTCACAGTAATAACAGCTCTGAAACTGCCATCACTTTTGTTGGCTATGTGCAGTTCTCTTGATTCCTCATATGTGTATTTAGTTTTTCTCTGTATTTGAGAAGCAGGAACAGAAGTACTGCAAACATCTCTAACGAGGGATAAATTCTGCCTTTGCACTTTAATATTTTGTTTTAAAAAAAGATGCTGTGATGAATTACAGATATCTTTTAATATAATAATGAAGAGCTTTTTCTATACAGGATCATTTTTCCTGTAGAAAGAAATCTGTTTTTTATGTCCGGGCCTCAGATTTTCGTGGTCAAATTCAGCAAGGCATTTGTAGGCGTTCAGTGTAACTACTGTAGAGCTGAAATGACTCTACATTGATGGCATCCTTTGCAAAGTGCAGATGCTGTATTTCAGATCACTCTCTTTAGATGGTACCCCAAGTTGGATGGTAGTCTTACAGCTGTTATTTGCCTGAGCTTTGATTTCAGACAAGCTAGTTGCTTGAGCCTGTCTATCTTAGTCTCTTTGGTCTTCAGTTCCTCAGGAATGTTTACTTAGAGAGTAGAGAGATGGTTGGATGCTGTGATAACAGAAGCTTTTTAACTACTGAAGAGAGAGATGCTCAGAAGTTATTTGGATTTTTTTATTTCCCCGGAAAAAAGGGAGATAGGTCAGGGGAATTAAGTTTGTATCACAGCATTTATTCTCAACAATGAGACTTCCTTGGGTGGGTTTTTTCCTGTGTTTGGATTATTGTATCTAACCATATCCCAGAGATGGAAGTTCCCCAGAATTCCCATTTCGCAATGTGCTGAGGGCTTAGATTTGGAAAGAATTCCATGAAGTACTGCTGTGAAAAGCTAGTTTTATTGAAGAGTCTAACAGCTAAAATGAAATACATGGAAAAGTAGTCTGGCATTTACCCCCAAGGTACAGCTGTTTCTCAGACTCTCTCCTTCTCTTTGGGCTTGTCCTAGGTACCGCTGGCTGCCAAATAGGAGAGGAGGAGTGTCGGGATTTGGTGTCCCACCTGCTAGCATGAGAAGAGCTGCAGAAGATCAGCAGGGTGGTGGAAGACACAACTGGGGCCAAGGTTTCCGGCTAGGTGACCAGTGAAGAACTCCTGCCGTTGCAAGTCAGCAACTCTGGTTTTAATTGGACATAGGATGGACCCTTCCTGGTGCAGAGCATGCTTAAGAACTGAGCTCTCTGTAGTACTGTTGGATTAAACTGATTAGAAATCATGTTTCTGATTCAAGAGAAAGTTTAAAACTCCAGAAGGGAAAAATGTAGATCTTGCTCCAGGTTAGTCAGTAGTGTCCAATTTGAGTCTGCCATTAAAAAGCCTTCTTTATACAGTATTGTCTGTGTCGCAACGGGTGTCCATTGTGCTGTCTTGTTCCATGATGTGGTGGAACAAGCGAACGGTGTTCTCTCTCGCTGGGTACATTAAAAGCTTTGTTGACCATGGTAAGGTAAGAATCCAGTGTGAGACAGATGGATCAAACTAACCCCAAAGTTTAGGTAGCTGGCTTTTTCCATAGCTGTGCTTAAGTCCTAGGGTCTTTGGAAACATTATTTAAGTGATATCTTCCTGCTGCATTCATAAAGCAAAGTGCAAATGTTTAATTTCTATTATTAAGCTGTATTTTGAGGGGGGGGTTTCTTTGCCGTGCAGCGTTTGTTCTACCTGCTACAGCACGGATATGGGCAAGACTACGGATAAGAGTGCTTTCATTTGAAATGGCAACAACAGATATTCACAGAATTGAAACCTGAACTCTTCATGGCGTGTTATGATGCTTGCTCTGTTTAAGCTGAATGTGTGTGGCTTGGTTTTTTGGGGGTGGTTTTTTTTTGTTTTTTTTTTTTTTTTTTTTTCCCCTGAGGTCTGTGAATTCTTGGTTTCAGGGTTTCTATTTTGATTGCAAAATTGGGTGGCACAAATACTACTTAAACTAGAAAAATTTAACATATTGTGGTTAATGTAAAGGGTACTGACTGCAACATTACGTATGTTAACTGAATTTTCAACTTTCTCTTAAAAGCTTTAATACATCAAAGAATCAAAACTGGAAATAAGCTTTTCCAGGGTCAAGATACAATAGAACAGATTGCTTTAGTACGGGGCTCTTTCATTGTCAGATAAGAAATTATGTACACTTACGTAATTAAGAAATTATTAGTACCTGTATTTTTTTGGTAAAACTTTGACATGTAGAAGGGAATGGTTCTGTATTGTAGTTTTCCTCATACTGAGCTTTCGTGGGTAGGGCACAGGGCTAAGATCCAGCAAGCTATAATGCTAGCTTGTTACTGCCTAACCGCGTGGACTTGAGCAAACTTCTTATTTAGCTCAGTTTTCCCAGCTGTAAGGAGGACTCATGCACGTCTCACGTCATTCTTAAAAGGTAGCTGTCCCCAACTGCCCAGGGAGGCAGCTGCTAACAAGTAAGTCAAAGCTTAGGTTCACGTAAATGACAACACTTAAGCTAGGAACACAGTTACTCTAAGCTTAACCAAGACTTCTAAGTTGGAACATAGTTGCTCACTTGTTTCATAGTTGGAGGAAGAAGAGCATCATCGCTAGGATGAGATTCAAGTCTCTGAGCAAATTTCCCTTTAGCATTTGTCTGTCTTTTCACTGAGTAGGTAGGGCACAGAAAGCTGTTCTGCCCCAACTTAAGTATCTCAGGTATCTATAAGTAGGTGAAGTGAATCTGGGCCAAAACATTTTTATTATTACTTTGTTTCTTCACTAAACCTGGGTTCTAAAGGTTTAAAAACTTGTAAATAATATGTGATGTGAAACTGAGAGGAAAATAAGCAGTCAGACTGGAAGTTTTCAGCTGGCTTGCTTGAAAAAAATACATACTCCATTTCTTCACTGCAACTTAATTCTGTTGATTTGGTTTATGGAAAAATGTAAAAAACTGGCGATCATCATATTGTGGTTAGGTTTTACAGGAATGAACTTGGAGTTCAGAAATCACCTACCATTTTTGTCTGTTCAGTGATGAGTTTTAAAGATGCTCTTGTCTCTTTCTTTGTATAAAATGATAGGCAGTGTTGTAAATACTAATCTACCATTGACCGACAGCTGTTACTTGATGCTAATTTGAAAAGTCTGAGAACCATCATTTTTATGGGAATCATGATGCAGCTGGTCTTTTTATAAAGTCATAGTAATATCACTGTCTCCAAAGCATTTGTCTTCATTTTGAGTCAGGACCTAACTGTTAAGTGAAGATGCAATAATTTGTGACTTAGCTAAAACCCTGTCATGCTCAAATGGCAGAACATCCTTGTACAGAAGGCCAGAAGAAGACCTGGGTGGGAGGAAGCAAGGCAAAAGTCATTGTCCTAGCCCAGTGCACCGTGCTGGATCTTGCTTTCTAATTCATCCTCCTTCTCTAAATTAAGAGGAAAAGATTTGCAAGGACGATAAACTTTTGATAAGTCTTGATTAGCTTTTAGCTGCTTCAAGTCAATTACTTTGGTTTATGGAAAATTCACTTCAGAATTCCCTATTACAGGCTCAGTTTTTTTCTCACTTGCCACTTGCCCTGAAGCACTGTTTGTCCTCCAGCGTACATTGACAATGGCAGTCTCTTGTTAAATAAGTACCTCCTTTCTTATTTTGTACAGATAATTTCCCTTTTTGTAATCAATTTTTGTCGGCAAAGTTTTAAATTAAAGTTTTAATCTCTGTTATTGTCTCTGTTTTGCTAAATTGTATCTCAGCTTAAGACAAGCCTTGTGATCTGCACATCTCCGGCGAATGTCTGACAGCTGCACTGTGACACCACCTCCTGCTATTGATAAAAGTACTCAAGAAAATTACTTGCTTCTGACTGGGAGTCTTGTCTTCTCTGGTTGCAAAGCTGTAAAGGCATTTTCTTTGTTTATCACCATGAGTTTTGACAGTCTCTGTCCTTCCTGGGCTATTATCGTTCTACAGCTTTTTTTTTTTTTTTTTTTTTTTTTTTTTTTTTTTTTTTTTTTTTTGTATACTTGGTAATTAATTCTTTATTGTCCTTTGGGGAGGAAGTATCCTTCTAGTCACCCTCAAACTTTCTGGGATTGATAGAGATCACTTAGTTTTCCAGGGGTAGGTTTGGAATTCTGCAATACCCTCTCTGTCCAACCAGATGTGCACAGCATCCAGAATTCCTTTTGAGACTCTTACCTCAGCTGATTTGGAAACACATCGAGCATCTTCTGAATGACTCTTGTGGTCCTCATCATTCATCTGGCTGCACTTTTCCTGTTTGTTACCACAGAAGTATCAAAGAAGATCATGGAAGTGGTACATAAGGTGTTGTGTGAATTTGTTGTGCTCTTTGAACGGGGAAGTCTTGGTCCATCCTAAATACACCAGATAGAACCAGTGTAAGGCAAGTGTGTGCCATTTGATTTTGCTCCAGCTGCATAAACAGCCAGTGGAAGAGCCAGGAATATGAAATCAAATGCTTCATCTTCCATTCCTATTGCTTTGTCTTGGCAACAGCTCCTTTCTCAACACAACTCAGTAATGTGGTGTTGCCAGTGACTTAATGAGAAACTGAACCTGTTGCTTCATTCTGTCATATAATTGTTGCATTAGGAAAACTGAGAGGCTTTAATTTTCGGAGTAGCGTATCGTGTGCAATACGACATAGGGTTATTTTTGTGTTTGTATATCACTGTGTACCTTATCAGGGAGGAAGTCTGCTTTGCCTTGATGGTTAAGGTAGTGAGCTGGAGAGATACACGCTAATTTACAGTCTGAAGCTTGTGATATAATAAGTCACCTAATGGCTTCGTAATCCTGTTCTGAATCCATAAAATGAAGATGATTCATAATCTCCCTTGTTCTGTGCTAGGCTTAGGATGATGGATCAATTTGTACTTGCTGTAGTATGGCAGAGCACTGATTTTGGGGAAGATGTTCTTCGCATCGCCATCACCTGCAGTAGTAAATGTCTTTCTTTTCTTGTTTTGTACGTCCCTAGATTCTTATTTTGCCAAGGATGACAGCAATAGTGTGACTTGAAATTCAGAACTGAGTCTAATGTAATGACTTCAGTAATTAAGTTAAATATGTAATATATGCATATTAACCAGAAGTACTTACATCTAAAAGGTGAGGTGCTGTTTTCTAGGATTGAAAAGATGAAAAGACTTCAGCTGCTTGTGTTTTTCAAGCACACTTTTTTTGGTGATGAAAGGAGTTCTGTTCACAGCAGTGGCTCATCCTTTTATCATATGCAGCATGATCTAGGAAGAGTGATTACAACACTTGTGAGCAAAAGTTGCATAAAAGGAGCTGTAACTGTGGGATGCTGGCAAGGCCTCTGCAGAATCTTATTGCTGTTGGCCGCGAAGTGATGATGCAACCTTAATTCTGGTGCCTGGAGGTGGTTTGTTTTGTTTGTTTTGTTCTCCCCCCCCCCCCTTCCCCACCCCAGGACAAAGCCCTTGCAAAACGCCATTGGAGCCCAAATCAGCTCTTAAGGCCAAATTTCTCTGGATTACTAACCATCTGTAAGCCTCCTGTGATGAAGATCACGGCAACTGGAGGCAGTGTTTAAAATAAGAACCACTACAAGCAATCTTCTTGCATTGCGATGTTTGTGTTTATTTCTTTAGAGCGATGTGTGTATTTAGTCCCTGGGTTGGCCATGGATGACAGCGGGTGAATCTCTGTATTAATGGTTCCATCGACGTGTTGTTGTTACTGGAGATGTGAGGATGCTTGTCTGTGCCAGCCCTTGGGCTTGCCAAACTGCCTGGTAAATCTCCTCCCACCTGCAGAATTAAAGCCACCCTGCGGTAGCTGGTTAAATGTAGAAAGTTTCTTTGCAGGAATGTTTCCCTTTGCTTTCCAATTAGTGTATCGGTTAGCCGTAGTTAACCCAACAGACCCCTCCCCCTATTTTAAAATCCAAACACCTTCACCTACCCAACTGGAAAGGCTTTCTGTAGCACTTTCCTTCGTTAAGACTTACTGGACTGGCACCACTCAGTGCTGTGAAAACTGCAGCAGGCAATTGGGTGGAATGTTAATTTCACAGTCATAAGAGGGGAGAAGATTAAGGGCTCTTCCCATTGCCCACCCGCCCTGTGGAATTGTATGGTGTCCTTTTTCCTCTTGGATTAGGCTGGAGGGGCTGTTGCCTTCTTGTCTCTAGTGCCTGTCCTGCATAGCCCTCTTCTTATACCATAGAATCATAGAAGGGTTTGGGTTGGAAGCGACCTTAAATATCACCTGGTTCCAACCTCTCTGCCCTGGACAGGGACACCTCCCACCAGACCAGGTTGCTCAAAAACCCGTCCAACCTGGCCTTGAACACCTCCAGGGATGGGGCATCCACAGCTTCTCTAAGCAACGTGTTCCATTGCCTCGCTGCCCTCACAGTGAGGGATTTCTTCCTTATGTCTGATCTAAATCTACCCTCTTCCAGCTTAAACCCATACATAGGAGAGGATCTCAGATGAGTGCAATTAAAACTGTTCAGGTTGTCTGATGCTTGAGCAGTGGTGTGTGCTGATAGCCCCAGACTGTGGGGAGTGGGTATTGTGACAGAGGAATGCAACTCAGGTTATGTCGTGGCTTTTTTTTTTTTTTTTTAATGAAAACACAGTATGTGTATGGTGTTGGTGGATGTATGAGATAGAGAAGCAAAGGTACTGATTTTGAGATAAAAAGATATTTTTAAATTGGTCAGGAAGGGATCTAAAGATGTTGAGAAATTGTTTTTTAACTGGACTTGAGAAGGGGAAAAAGGATTGTACTCATTGTCTGATCAAAGAATGTTTTTCAAAGTGCTTTTTCCCCAACATAGGCTCAGAAAGTGGCAATCTCTGCTTAGTCTGCAAAGAAAAGCTCTGCAAGGAGCAGTTTCTGCTCTGTCCTACTGAATCCTTAACCCCACAGCAGGGCAGAGGGGCAAGATGAGACACATTTAGTATCGGTACCCACAACTGGACTCAGCAGATAAGCTTCTCTGTAGAAGGCAGCCTTGAGCGTGTGCCTCTAACACTGCTTTATCTGTCTTTTTAAGCAGTTGTTTGTTCTCTCTGAAACTGCCCCTGCTTATTGCTGTTATGAATTTAAGCAATTGCAAAAAGAAAATGGCAATGTGCGTGCCTTGGGTGCTGACCTTGTTTGTTTCAGGGGCTCAGGTGAAGGAGTTAACTGTAGTTGATGTCAGTGTTTCAGTATTTTCACTTTGGTGCTTTTATGTACAGATTAATTTTCTTAAAAGCTGGTTCAAAGCTCAGATGCTAGAGGGGTTGGGGTTTTAATGTATAAACGAGTAGGAAAGTTAGTCTTGTCCTGTTCTCTGTTCTGTCTCACCCTTCTTCCCCAAGGTATGTAATTTAAGGTAAAATCCAATTAATGTTGAAAAAGTACAGCAAGGGTTCTGAGGCAGCATCAAGAAGCTTGAACATCCTGAAACTTTATGTAACTAATGGCATAAAGAGCTTTTATTGTTCTTTCAACTCTTGTGTTGTGTAAATTAAGATTAAATCTTGCAGGAATTAAGTTTCTTAGAAGATCCTGGACAAGATCTACAAGCAGGAGAGCAAGAATTTTGCAAGAATTCAAACTTTTGCTGAAATTAGAAGTGCTCTGGATCATGCAGTACAGCAATATTTACTTTTTCTTTTTTTTTTTTTTTAACAGCTCTGTCTG